>JAXQQM020073812.1:0-12807 GCA_034641835.2 Pinus albicaulis
AGTGACATATTTGGGAGAGTGACATGGTACCTATCTGTTGTGGTAACCAAACACCATCGTGGTTGCCATCAAGTCCAAAGGGGGAGATTGTTGGAAATATGATGCAGAGTGTTGTCCTTGATGGCAACCCACTGAATAAAGATGAAGACATGCGACTGTTGACATGTGTTGTCCTTGATGGCAATCCACCTGATGAAGTTATGCTTGACTTGATGGACTTGGTAAATGATGTAAATCTGATGTGATATGATGTTTGATAGCAATATGATGCTGAGTGTTGTCCTTGAAAGGCAACCCACTTGATAAAGATGATGGCAACTTACTTGATGAAGTTGTGCTTGCTAGAATATGTTCTTGATGAAGAAAATATGGTGTATCTACAGTGTGCAATGAAGAAAGGAATTCAGAATGTGCTCAAAGTATGATGAAAAAATTATGTCTCTATGAATACGCGGATATGTCTAAAAAGAACGTGATAAGTCGCTTATGGGAAAAAGCGCTCAAAAAGTGCAAATCCAGGGGCCCGTGGTATTGAAGGCTCATGGTATTGATGACTCGTGGTATTGAAGACTCATGGTATTGAAGACTCATGGTATTGAAGGCTCATGGTATTGATGACTCATGGTATTGAAGACTCATGGTATTGAAGACTCATGGTATTGAAGGCTCATGGTATTGGTTTGACTCGTGGTATTGAAGGCTCATGGTATTGGTTTGGCTCGTGGTATTGAAGGCTCATGGTATTGTTTTGGCCCATGGTATTGAAAAAGATAAACCTATATAAGGAGAAGAAATTCATTGTGCAAATCATGAGTGTGGGTGCAAGATGTCTGAGCTTGAATGAATACTTCTCTCTGAAGTATATCTGAATGGAAAGGGTTACACTTGAAGATAAATCTGAATGTATGATGCACCAATGATGAAGAAGGGGATCTAGATCTGAAATGCATTTGTATTTGCTAGATCCGATTATGGAAGGCTTAGATCTGTGATGAGGCGAACATCTAGGCGAACATCTGTCTGAAGTGAAAGGGTATGAAATATCCGGACTGTTTCCGTCGTGTTTCGATATCCGATCTGTGTTGATAAGCATCCGTTGGTGATGTATGCGTTTGTGCTAAAAGTATGGAAAGGGTCCGTTTGAAAAATTGATGAAACGTGGTCCAAGGTAGGCCGAGGGTTGTAGCCTTCAAATAAAATGAGCTCCTCTCCGGTGAGGCCGGTAAACGAGATTCGTGGGGTCGGAAGCTCCCTTCCAGAGAGGCCGGTAAATCCAGGGTCGTGGTTGGAGCTCCTCTGTAACAGGTCGGTAAACGAGCGCAGGTGGGTGCCTGCGTGCTGGTCAAGTCTGCGCCAGCACATATGTTGTAAGATGTTTTCTCTATAATAAAATATTGAAGGCTGAGAAACTGCAGCGGTGGTTTTCTCCCGATTTGGGTTTCCACCTAAAAATCCTGGTGTTCATGTGTGATGCTTTGTGTGATGGTTTATTCTGTTCTTACTGCACATGTTTACTGCTTATTGAATATCTGATGAATAAATGATGGAATGGTTTAAGTGAAGTTTAATGACATATCTAGATCTCTGTGAGGGGATCCACGTATATACGCTAGTTTATTGAAGGAAAGTAGCGTATGGGTTTTAAGGAATGGAAAAGTAAAAAGATTTGATTATGCAGTAAATACTGATTCACCCCCCCCTCTCAGTATTTTTCCCAACACTTTCTGCATTTATCAAAGACTTTTCTCAAATGTATTAGGTGTTCCTCATCTATTTTAGAATAGACAGTGATATCATCAAGGTAAATCACAATAAAGTAAACTATTTCTTCTTAGAATGATATATCCATGGCTCTCTGAAATGTGGCACCAGCATTCATTAAACCAAAGGGCATTTTCAAATACATGAAAGTAACCCAAGGAGTCGTAAAGGCTGTTTTAAGTTGATCATCAGGACGTACCAATATCTTATTGTAACCTGAGAAGCCATCTAGCAAAGAAATTCTTCTAGAACCAACTACCCTTTGTAAGATATGATCCATTTTGGGCAAGGGATAGTTGTCCTTTAATGAGGCTTTGTTTAAGTTTCTAAAGTCAATGCAAAGCCTTATTTCTCCTATTTTCTTCCTAACAGATACTAGATTAGATACACAGTCTGAATATCTTACTGTGACTATGATTCCAACATCATACATTTTCCTAATTTCTTTCTCTACCAGAGGTAATTGAATAGGGTTGATTCTGCACAATTTTTGTCTAAAAGGTTTCTAGTTTTCTTTGAGGGGTATCTTATGCTGGATTATATCTGTATCATATGATTTTAGATCTTCATAGCTCCATGTAAAATCATCAAAAAAATCTCTAAATAGCTCAATGTATTTCATTTTAATGTGAGCTAGCAGTATCTTAGATAATTTGATCATTTTGGGCTTTTCCTCACTACCTATGTTGCATTCTTCCACTTCAGCTTCAATAGGTTCCAGTTTTGGATTTTTGGAAACATCATTCCAGTCAAACAATTCTTCTAATGGGACTAGTCCTTTTGGCAAGCTTTGATTTTTAGATTGCATCACTTCTAAGTCTTCTTTTTCTAAATCCGTGCTATTTTATGTTGTATGTTTGGGTCTATTAGTTAATAGATTTATCTCAGCAATCTCAGGAGACTTTTCTTCTTCAAAAAGAAGGTTTTCTTCATTAGGATAGTCTTGTTCATACTCTGAATCTGAGTTTGGTATTTCAAATTCATTTTTGGACTGTAGGAAGTCTTCTATTTGTTTATCTCCTTCAAAAACTTGCTAGTATTTTTCATTATCCAGGACAGCTAGTCTATATTTGACTTGTATGGTGTACTGTTTGCTTTCATAAGGTCTTAGACAAGTACTAGCAACAAAGGCCAATCCATTGGAAAGGATGTTTTGGTTCCTTGGGACAAAAGTAAGTTGGAATTCAGCAAATGTTTTTAACAAGTCCATGGCATTATCTCTATAGGCTCTAAGTCTGGGATGTTTAGTAGTGTACTCCCCATTTACTTGTCTAATTATCAACTCTGAATCTCTATGAACTGTTATCCTCTTGGCCCCTAATTTTTTTCAATAAATGCATGCCTAAAAGGAGAGCTTCATACTCTGCTATGTTATTTGTGCATTAAAATTTTAATCTATAAGAATGACCCTCAGCATGATTTTTTTCAGTGTTGTGTACCCATATGTCTACTCCTGCCCCAGTTTTAGAGAAAGACCCATCAAAAATCATACTCTGAAGAGGACTGTTTTCAGAGTTGTCATTCATTTCATTGTTGTCCTCTCTATTTTGTTTGCCTAATATGTAACTATGTTGTTCCTGTAGGACTACACTGTGTTTGTCTTTATTTTGTTCCTCAATATTTTCAATGTTTTGAGGCTTTATTCTTTGATTTCCTTGATTGGTACTATGTTCATGATTGCTTTGATACTCAAGACATGTGATCTGTTTGCTGTGATTTTATGAATTAGCAGACTGCTTTTTAGTTTTCTCCTTATTTTCCTCTCCATCTATGGCTGCCACTATGTTTGGGAATGGAGGGGCCACTATATTGGTTGATGTTTCATTGATTAATCCTTGCTCATTAGAAATATCATCATTATAAAGAATAAATGAGTCAATGTTAGTATGTATAGAATAGAGAGGGGAGTTTTCTAGTCTTTCTTGACTACTCACCATATATTTCATGTGTGTTTCCCTATAGAGTCTTCTGGGTTGACTGAAGACAGGGATAGTGGCATAAGTCATACCCATCTGCATAGTGCCTTGCAACTTAGCACCCCATGATCTTAAAAGAAGCATGCCATATTTGGGGGGTATATCAGCCACTACAATGTCCATCACTAGGCTTTTGGCTGGGATTTGAGCTAAGTTAACACAGAGCTCTTTTATTAGGCCTAGGAATTTCACTCTACTTGAATCAAAGGAATATAAATCTTTGTATGGTCTGGTCACCTCTAAGCCTAATCTTTCCATTATTACTTTGGGCATGAGGTTATGTGATTCTCCTAAATCAAGCATGGCATTATGCAACATCTTATCATGGATATTCAAACTGATGTAGAATGGAGGGGTAGTTCCTTCTTGAAATTTTCCTTCAATCTTAGGTCGAAATAGGAGCTCTGGTTTATCATGACTTAAGTTAACAGTTTCATGAACATCTTCTATGTTCAAGGCTTTCAAAACTTGACATCTATATACATTTTGAGTGACTAATTTAGTGAGAAGGACAAAGATTTTGATTTTAGCAATTTCATTCTCTATGTTAGTCATCAGTAATTTTTTCTTCTCATGGATGAATAAAATAATTATCCTAGATTTCTAGAAACAAAGTTCATGAACATTGTGAGCTCTAGAAATCTCATTGCCTTCATTATCTTTAGGATATATTTTCACTAGTTTATCATCCTTTCATGTCAAGGTCAGCACGCTACTCCCAAAAGACCCTTCATGGGCTCATGCTATTCATTTTTTTTCTTGTTTGGTCACCTTTGGCCTCAAGCCCACTGTTCTTTTGCTTCCCAACCGCTCCACTGCTACCTAAGGTCACCAACCAGTCAACTCTCTTATGTCTCCCAAATTCATCAAGCATTGGTGATCTCAAAAATATCTTTGTAGTCTCTTTAGATAAATCAAGTACATTGGATTTTTGATCTTCAATACATCAGTTTGTCCAAAACTCTGTTTTACACCTAATAATCCCAAGTCAAGTTTTCAAGCAAAGACCAAGTCCAAAGAGCCTCCCACTAGTTCATTTAGGGTTTTATAAGTTGTAGGGTTGTTTTTATGATCTAAGTCACTATTTCTCATATGAGAAAAAAGGTAAAATCAAAGAGGATGAAGATCAGCAAGTGGTTGTCCAAAGGAGATTAGAAAATCTTCCAAGGAAGGCCTCTTTGGCCAAGCACAAAGTCTGCAAAGGAAAACTACCCATTTTTACATTTCTGCAAGGGGTTTCAAGGTGGCTATTAGTAGAGAACTAGGTAAGGTAAGAGGCAAACTCATCACTAAAGACACCTACAGCAAAGGAGAGGCAACATGCCTATTTTCAGAGAAAACTAGGGTTTTCAAGGGAATTTTTCTTGGTTTCATGACCTCCATGATTAAATCGTCAACAAGGCTTATATCTTGATGCTCTTACACCTCCTCCTATCCTTAAAATACCTCTATAAACACTTCCCATCACTCCTATCCCTCAGAATCATCATTTTTCTACAAAACCTAGTCTATTTCCACAAATTGACACTTTTTAAGACTAGGCCTGTGTTTTGAACTTTTCGACCCCTTCCCCTCACTCAATTCCTAAAATTCCACTTTCCCCTACTCCCTAACATCTATCCCTATCCCCCAAAATTTCCCCAAGAATTTAGACAACCCTTAACCCCTTCATTCCCCTCCATCTGCAAGGCAATCCTAAATCCTCACACCAAACCCTAATTTCCTCTTCCAACTAAGCTAGGGTTTGACATGAAAGGGAGGCACAAGAGCAAAGGATTCATTTGATAGATCATGTAAGAAATAATAAGTCTATACCATCTGGTTCGATCCTGAGCAAGATCATAGCTCTTCGTGTGAGTAGTTAGTCTAAACCAGGCCAAGCCCACTACCTTTTATGAAATGGATTTTATTGAGGTCGTTGCTCGCTGCTCGCTCTGCTAGGGTTCCTGCTTGCCCCTGCAATATCGCAGTCTGACTCAGTCCGTCTTCCACTTTACTCTGGATCTCTTCTCCTAGATTAACGCGGGCTGGCATAGGCCACCCTGAAATGGCAGGCCCTTCGGAGGGGCTTCACAACCTTCCCCCTCAGACAACAAAAAACAAGATGCTACGAAACTTTCAAAGGACTCTATCTCAGAACAGACGAATCCAGAGGCTAAGGACACCCTGATGCAAGATTCACAAAAAGCTTCAACCGAAAAGCACAGTGAATCACAGAAAGAAGAACATGGGAAAAAAGAAACGCCCACAGTGACTTCAACCACCTACAAACCCATCGCTGCTGAAAGGCCTAAAATCGAACTTCCAAGCCATAGAATAAATGGTCAAATCCAGTACATGAGGGACCATGCCCTCATTGGTAAATTCATCGGATTTTGGCCTACTGAAAAAGCTCTGCAAGGATGGATTTCTGCCAAATGGAAGCCCAAGGGACATGTCACCCTACAACTTGGACCTAAAGGCTTTTTCACTGCAATCTTCATTTGCGTTGAGGATCGTAACAGGGTTCTGGATGAAGGCCCTTAATTCTTTAACTGAGCTGGCTTATACTTAAGGGATTGGGTGGAAAGGTTCAACCCTGACAAGGAAGATTTCAGTTGGGTATCAGTATGGATCAAGATGTACTCGCTCCCTTTGGAATACTGGGGTGAAGAATCTTTGAGAGACATTGGCAGGGGGTTGGGGGAGTTCATAAAAATTGCATAGGAAATGAAGCTGCGCAGATATACCTCTTATGCATGCATCTGTGTCTATATGTGCCTGGATAAAGCCCTCCTAGACTCGGTAAGCCTCTATCATGATGGTTTTGAATGGATCCAGCCCTTAGATTTTTAACATGTACCCTTCTGATGTCGTAAATTTCACATTCATGGGCATCTCTTTCAGGATCTCCTAGATAAATCTGCACATGAAGGCTTTACCAAGGTCACCAGTAGAAAGAGGTCACACAAAAAACCTACTAATGGGAAAAAAACCAAGTTAGATACCTCGTCCATTCCATACACTAGTATTAGCTTTGAAGTTATAGACACAGCTACCGAAGACTCCCCTCAAGAAAACTAGCAAGCCTCCCAAGCGGTCAAATCAACCTCGCCTCCCCCACTGCTGGATTCACCCCCCATTCCTCAGTCCATGGGGGATCAGCTTGGAAATCCAGAAGCTCAAATGAAATACCCTAACTGGAAAGCAAATGGAATGGTTTTAGACTGTATCCCTTGCCAAGCCTTAGTAGAAATCAGTCAAGCACAAAATATGGATGAAGAACCGGAAAGCATTGACCTGAGCGGGCTCGATATCTTTCAGCTCGAACAAGCCTGCCAGAGGAAAGAGTTTGACAAAATTCAAGAGCATCAGCTCGATACTCTGGAAGTCATCATATCCAAAGCTTTCAACAGAAAGAACTGGGAATACAACCAGGTAGTTAGTGGGATGGCAACCAAGTTCCTAAAGACTCCAAGAAGCGAGGAAGAAAAATAGATCTACAAAGAACTATCACAGTGGGAAAAATCCTGGTTGACTCAGGCAGATACGCTAAGTTGAAAAATTACTACAAGCCTCTCCCAAATAGTGACTCATGAAGCTCACTTCATGGAATCTAAAAGGGCTCAACAGCCCCGGGAAACTCATATTGATAAAAAACATGATAAAGCAGGAGTAGCCCCAGATCTTCTTCATGCAGCAAACAAAATGTAACAGCAGCACTCTTGGAAACATTCTCTCCAGAGCCTAGCCTGGTTTTCATTCGGTAGCAGTGGACGCTTCGGGAGCCTCTGGAGGATTGGCCATTTCCTAGAGCACATAGGCCATCTCTCTCTGAGATTTCCATGCTTCCCACCATATCATTCAAGCTAATTTTTACATCATAGGAACCAACATTCATGGACATCTTACTAATGTCTATTTCCCTCAGGAAGCGGGAAGTAAGATTTCACTTCTGGAGACTATAAGAGTGCTCAACTTCAACAAACTCCTTCCCCTCTGGATCATAGGAGGTGACTTTAATATGATCACCAAGCTAGAGGAAAAGCAAGGAGGCAGAGCCAAACTGGAGCAAGAGAGTTGCCACTTTAAAGATTTTATACAAAACAACATGCTAATAGATCTGCAATACTATAATGGAATTCACACTTGGAGCAATCGCAGGGTAGGGCGGAAACATATAGCCTCCAAGATAGACAGATTCCTCATCTCAGATAATGCAGTTCATCTGGGTAGAGACATCTCAACCTCTATTCTCCCTCTCTCCAGCTCAGACCACTGGCTTATTTCCCTTCAATGGCAAAGACCAGGTAACTCAACTCGTCGTCCTTTTCGCTTTGAAGCATTCTGGCTCAATCACCCCACTTTCAATGACCTCATCAGCTCCATCTGGAAGAACCTCTCGCCGCCAGAAGGGTCCAAAATGTATCAGTTTCAACAAAAAATCAAATTCCTTAAAACCCACATCAAGCACTGGAATCACTCCACCTTTGGCAATATCTTTCAGGCACAACAAGTTCTAAACAAAGAAATGAGGGCTCTCTAGCAACAAATCATCACAGAAGGTCACAAGGAAAGGACAATGGAACAAGAAAAGTAGTTACAATCTCAACTGGAAGAATGATCAAAGTAGGAAGAAATCCTATGGAAACAAAAATCTAGAATCGGATGGTTGAAAGAGGGAGAAAGAAACACCAAATTATTTCACAGAACTACTATTCAAAGACGGATGCACAACACAATCACCTTCATTCAGAATCAAGAAGGGGAGAGAGTGGAAAACAATGTAGAGATTGAGGAGTTCATTAATCACTTCCAGGCGGTGCACCAAGAGCCTCTAATCGACAGACAGCCGGACATAGAAAAAATCACACAAAACATTCCAAAAATAATCATAGAAGAACACAACCAACTTCTTCTGCAACCTGTCTCGATTTAGGAGGCCGATTTTGCCATGAATCATCTCAAGGAGGGTAAAGCTCCAGGTTCGGATGGCTTTACCACTACCTTCTTCCACAAATTTTGGGATCTTATCAAAGAGGACGTTTGGTTGGTGGTGGAGGAATCTCACTCTATTCACTGGCTTCTCCCCTCTTTAAATTCGACCTTCATTGCCCTAATTCCAAAAGAGGAAAATACCATCACGCCGGACAAATTCCGCCCAATCGCCTTATGCAATGTCATTTACAAAGTCATTTCCAACAGACTGAAACTGCTTCTACCCTTGCTCATCTCGCCAGAACAATCAGGATACGTGGAAGGAAGGCAAATACTGGATGGCATTATCCTCACTCACAAGATCATACACTCCCTCAAGCACACCAAATAGGCAGGTATGACTCTCAAGATTTATATTTCTAAATATTTTGATAAGTTAAGCTGGAATTACATTCAAAAAATGTTATCTGCTTTCGGTTTCTCCCCAACTTGGGTTCGCTGGGTCTCGAGTCTGATCTCCTCCACTTTCTTCTCTATCCTTATTAATGGAATTCCCTCTCGACCTTTCAGCCCCTCATGCAGTATTAGACAAGGGGACCCCCTGTCCCCCTTCCTCTTTGTTTTAATGGCAATAGGCCTTGGTTGACATCTTAAACGTGCCCTTCATTCCCAGCAGCTCCGAGGCCTCTCTATCCACAACTCCCCAGCCCTAACCCACCAAAAGTTTGTGGATGACAACATGTTGTTTGGTTACCCTTCAGTTCATGAAGCCTCCCATTTTAAATCCCTTTTGGATGACTTCTCGGCTGCCTCTGGGGCAAGCATTAACAATGTTAAGTCCCAGATTTTCTTCTTTCATACCCCTCCAATAACTCAATTTGTTATTTCCCGCATTCTTGGCTTCTCGATTTCCACTCTACCTTCCAACTACCTGGGTGCTCCCTTAATCGACTCTGCTATAAAGCATGCTTCTTGGCAAGGGCTCCTTGAAAAACTTGAAGCACGTCTTTCTTCATGGACTCATAGAACTCTGAACATAGCAAGAAAATTGGTCCTAATCAAAGTGGTGCTACAGGCTATGCCTCTTTATCTCTTTTCAATTCTGGCGGTGCCAAAATGGGTCCTCAAAAAATTTAAAGCCCTACAGTGCAATTTTCTATGGGGATCCACTGGTTCTAATCGTAAATGTGCTCTGGTTAAATGGTTGACAGTCTGCAAGACAAAGTAACAAGGAGGAATAGGGCTACGTGATCCTATTCATAGCAATGCCATTATGAGTGCCAAAATTTGGTGGCATTGGCTCACTGCTCCCAACAAGCCATGGGCTATTATCTAGACTGCAAAGTATGCCAGCCAAAGACCACAGGAAGAACTCATAAGATTCACACCAACAGAGAAGGGCTCTCTCATATGGAACGTTGCTCAACAACACTATCTGCTAATCCAAAAACATAGCTTCTCGGAAATAAGGGATGGAAGCACTGCTAGATTCTGGACTGATTCCTGGGATCAATTCCCGAAACTCACCAGCATCTACAGACCTCTTCCTAGTTCGGACTGGGATATGAAAAAATTGGAAACAGTTCAACAGCAATGGAGAGTCAGTATAGCACAGGGATATAGACAGTGGAAACGGGCTGAAAGGATGATAAGGAATACTGATGAGCAGACACTGGAAGTCTTAAACTCAAAACTTCAAATTCGTCGAATCAGAACATCAAACAGCAGGGACATTCTAAGATGGGGATACTCCCCAAAGGACTCCTTCTCCACCAAAGAGGCATACAAAATAATGTGCAACGATCCAATGCCCATAGATCCTTTATGGAGCAGAATTTGGACATCTGGGGTTTGGCCATAAGTTTCCTTATTTCTATGACTCTTTGGTCATCAAATAATCCTCACTTGGGAAAACTTAAGGAAAAGAAGCTTTCATGGCCCCTCAAAATATCCCAATTGCAATTCTCATGAGGAAACTCTGCAGCATCTCCTCAATTCCTGCTCTCTGGCTAATCAATTGTGGGAGAAAGCTAGTTTTTTATGCCAAAAAAATTGTAGAATCTCTGAAGACATAATAAATTCCATACACAACTGGCATCAGACTCCATACAAAAGCGAATTAATAAACCAATTTTGGAGAATAATCCCAGGCATTCTCCTATGGACAATCTGGAAAGAACAAAACAAGCGCATTTTCAAAGATCAAAACACTCCTCTAGACATTATCTGGAGAAAATTCTATCTCGATCTCCCAGAAACCTTGGCTCTGCAATCTTGGCACATAGAAGACTACCCAACTCTTGCAAATGAAAAGGCCATTTGGGAAAATTGGGGTATCCAGCTCCCCCAAGGAAAGCAAGTTCATAGAGCTCCTAGAACCACCGACACCGACATGATCTCATGGAACCCTCCTCCACAGAACACCTTCAAACTCAACTTCGATGGTGCTTCAAAAGGTAATCCAGGCAAAGCGGGATTTGGAGGTATCATTAGAGACCATAAAGGCAATCCTATCGTAATATACTTAGGAAGCCTTGGATGGGACACGAACAATTCGACTGAGCTGGAAGGTCTTTGGCAGGGTCTTCTCCTTTCCCAAATTCATGGGCTTCACCCACTAGTGATTGAAGGGGAATCCAAAATTCTTATCAACATGGCCACTCAGCTCCTAAATGGGGCTCATGTGCACAAAATCACCAATAGTTGGAGACTTGAGGCACGTTTGGAGGCTATAGAAAGGTGGCTCCACAAAAACCGAGCACTCTTATTCAAGCATATCAGACGAGAAGGTCACAAAGTCGCTGATCTACTTGCCAACTTGGGAGTCGATAGTATGCAAAATCTTCTTACAGGTACTCTCGACATAATTCATAATCATGATAAAAAACAGGAATGCAAAAAATTGGTCCAGAGTGAAGCAGAGTTCCCGGATGCGGGTGAGGAGGACAGAGCATAAGTTTATGGGACTGGGGTGTGGCATGGTGGGGAGACACCTACCCACGCATAAGGCAGTTGGAGTTCGGCATTTAACGTTGGATGAAAGTTTCTTAATTGAATTTACTCCCAGCGCTGGTTGCAATCCCGACTCTTCTCCTCGATGTGATCTCGCGTGTGACGAAATGAATCAGCCTTTGGCTCTTATTAATAGAGGTTTATTGCAGGGTGTTTCTCGATGCAAGGTCGTCTGGATTGAAATAATGGTGAGCTGCTCTGGTTTGGTTAGCACTTCCCTGTCGATAAATCAATGGTGCACCCTGGATGCAGGGCTCCCAAATGTGCGCACGGCTACTAGCAAGCGGAGCAGGCTGAATTTCTATCTGGACTTTGGAGATAATCTCCAATTCTCTTATTCTAGATTCTGTATGCTAGCTTCGGTCTCTCTGAACTTTCATTCACCTCAATCCTCTATCAGTCCTGCCCTTCCTTTGCTTCTTGGGCCCTCTGTCCCGACTGAGAATATGCCTCGCCTTCGGCAAAGGATGAGGTGGCGGAGAGGCAGCACCAGACGCCAGCCTCAGCGATCTCCCTCCACCTCAAGCACCTCCTCAGATTCATCTTCTCATTCGGATAGCCACACCAGGATTCAGAGAGGTCGCATGCTTCACTCTTGCTGTCGTCTTGACGCCCTAGAGCCTCCAAATCTCTTTGTTCAATCTCACACCGCACACTTCTCTTTCAACTGCTCACTCAATCGCCCTTGGGTCACAGCCTCAATTACTGTTGTCTTTCGCGAAGAGCCTCAGGAGAACGCTCCTAGTTTGAGCCCGGCGGGTTTGTGCAACACTAATGTACAGACCTCAGGACCACATGCAGGGTTGGTGCACTTGTCGAGCAAGGATTTGCAGGGTCAGGCAAGCGGGCATTAGGATGTGGAAATGGCGCAAGGCGATACTGGGCAAGTGAGCGAGATGCAATTGGTTCCACCACCCTCCAAGCGGGTGATCACTTCCATTGCGGACCTGTACAAGAATGACGGGGAACCAGATGTGCTCTAGTGCAGAGTTGTGGAAGAGCCACCTGATGAGTAGTCGCTCCTTCTTAGTTTAGCTTTCCTGTTTAGGTTCGGCCCTCACTCTCGGGCTTGTTTTTTATTTTTTTGTAGTATCAGTTCATATCTCAGTTTTTTATAGCTGTAAGTTCCATAAACATCACT
>JAXQQM020090919.1:0-37668 GCA_034641835.2 Pinus albicaulis
GTTCTAGTTCTACTAAGTGTAATGTTGTTGCTCATGCTACTACTAGCACTAATATTGAGGTTGGAGAGGAGTTTGAGGAAGCATGGAAGGTAGCAGTGGTGGAGAATTACAAAGAGAACCCCATGATGGGCTCCATTTTTCCCTTTGGTATTTGGGCCTGCAAGATCTTATGTCCATTGAACCAACAATTAACCGTTCAACCAACAATCAACTTGACTGAGTTGATTAAGTACGAGTCAACTTAG
Source organism: Pinus albicaulis (assembly GCA_034641835.2). Taxonomy (NCBI): domain Eukaryota; kingdom Viridiplantae; phylum Streptophyta; class Pinopsida; order Pinales; family Pinaceae; genus Pinus; species Pinus albicaulis. Next base: position 246 of record JAXQQM020090919.1, read on the forward strand.
AATAATCTTCAAAACTATGCTTTGCATTATCCCATATTTATCACACTAATGCTACACAACATTGAGTATTTGCACCCAACTCTCATGCATGCACACAAAATTTTCATTAACATCTATAATCCTAACCAAGTGAGAATTGATCAACAATTTGCACCAAAGTTTATTATAGTGTTGAAAGTTCATAAGAAATTTAGATCCATGGTACCTTAAATAAATTTTGAGATAACCTCCACAAATTTGACCACAATAGAGCAAACTTGTGATAAATTTTAAACCTACAAAAATTAGGATTTGTGTTCCTAGGAACAATCATAAGAAGTAGTTGACATATAGGTCGAGTTTTGAGCTTTGACACATTGATAATGCAATGGCTTAGGTCAAAACTCACACATTGAAAAGTCATCAATGAAGAGAAGACAATATCATTATGAATTACACATACTCCAAACTTCCTACCAAATTCTACTTAGTTGTCTGCAACACAGCTATACATAATCTTATAGTAAATACAAAATCCACAAAGCCTTCTTCACATAGCTAATAAATGGCCATTGGAAGAGAACCCCTTATATAATAGTAATAGTAGCAATCAATAGATTATTTCATATTGAACTTCATAGCCATATCACTCCTATGTATTATATGTTGTATTCAACTTGCATTATCAAATATAGATACAATCATAGTTTTGATTGATACATGTAAATCATACTTGTGCATAATGTTGAATGCTGATCTATGAATTTTGCAAAATAAAATTGTTTCTCAACATATGTGTAGACAAAGAACATCCATCTGGTAAACGCCGACACTTAGTAGTGTTTACTTATGGCCCACCCCACATTCTAAATAAATATAAGCCAGAAAACATGTGTGTTTACATTCCTATTTCTCTTTCAAATAGTATTTTTCGTTTCTCCTTGCTAAGACCACGAAAGAGACCTATTTTTTATCCAGAAAACAGGTATGCTTATATAATTACTACTCTTTCAGCTAGTGTTTTGGATTTCAGCTCCACTGATACTCTCCTAACTCGGAGCCAGATAGGAGCCATTTGTGGTTATGGATAGCTGATAACCATTTGTGGCAATGGATAGCTGATCAACTGCTATCAGTTGGCTTCTAGGAGCTATTAGTTGGCTTCTAGGAGCTGGTTTGAATACGATCAACTGGGAAGGTGATAAATATGAGGTTCATTCCTCTCATTGATGGCAAGCAAAAGCACATGATCCATGCCAATGCACTACACTTGGTCCAACAAGCAAAACAAAATGGGCTTTTCATTCCCAAGTGATTTTACTCATGCAATAGAGGTCCTTACTTCAGTAACAAGCTATGATATCAAATTCATTGTGTAGGAAACACAAATTCATTGTTAAGCTTAATGTTTCCCACCTCAAATCATTGGAGTGTAGGAAAATTACTCAGAAAATGTGGAACTTACTTCCCTGTTCTATTGCCCGTGTCGAGTGGAATTTGTGGTGGGAATGTGGAACTTACTTCCCTGTTCTATTGCCCGTGTTGAGTGGAATTTGTGGTGGGAATGTGGAACTTACTTCCCTGTTCTATTGCCCGTGTCGAGTGGAATTTGTGGTGGGAATGTGGAACTTATTTCCTCGTCTTGGCCTTAACCCCAGATCTATCCCTCCTTGAAACATGATAATATCCAAGGAAAGATGGTCTCCCTATAAAATTCTACAAGGGTTTCTAAGACACCATTGGGAAACCTTTTAAACGTATGCTTGGAAGCTCTTCATCTAGAACCACTTGCAGAGCAAACTAATGCAGGCATATTCAATATAAAGTTATAAACCACAACTCATCCAACAGGAACTCAATTAATGATCCCATGCTAATCATTCTACTTTACATGGCTTTCAAGACTCCTGCAGAAGTATTAACCATAAATAAATTAACACGTGGCTACTTAATGGGTAGATTCATTTTATATAACATTGTGGAAGCTTCAAAGCTATCAGGTGGGCTGGAGAAATCCATCAAGAAGATCTGCTCCTCAAAATTTATTTTGATAAAGTCCTACACAGATTAGAATGGTATTTTACTTCAGATACGATGACAACGAGCCAGAAATGGTCCTTCAAAAAGGGTTTTCTTTGTCCAATAAAACATTTCATCATAGCTAATGCTCTAGGTTAGCTAGAGTCAAGTGCAAACCGAAGGAACGATCCTTATCAAGTGCCTACAAGATATTTTAAAATCCACTTTGTAGATGACTCTGTGCTCTCTCTAGAATTAGCCCAATCTCTGGATATGATGACGTATTGGATTTGGCCCAAGTTCAACAAAGCAGTGAGCATTATGTTCACCAAATCATATTTTAAGGTTCAAGCTGGGCATCTAACATTAAGAAATGACTAAATCCTAATTAATAATTACATCTGAATCAGGTCATTTTTTATTCAAACATGGATGGCATAACAATGTTGACAATGTGAACATGGAAGAACCTCCACAAGCTGGTGGAAAAGAGGATAAAGGCAAAGATGGTGGAAGCATCTACCCATGTTTTAAGATGTTGCTCCTACAACAGCGTTGGAAATGTGGCATCATTGAATCTTACACAAAGGAAGGGTGATGCTTTGGTCTATTGTCGGTTTATTGTAATTAATGTTTATGAGTTATCATTCTACCATTGCTCTTCTATATTCCCTTTGCTTGTTTAGTTTGTAGGTTGATCAAGTTCTGCAAGTGTTCATTTGTACACACCATGTAATTGATATCTATTTGATCCCTAAAGAGATCAGAGATTAACCACTGATAGCCACTGGCATGATTGGACAGATTAACAGTTTGCACACAAAATACTGGCAATCACTAACAATCACAAAATATCATCTTCCTTGGTTATCTCTTCCTCTTCTTGAATTTTGTAAATTATATATTATAAAAAAACTAAAGAAACAAGCTAGGAAGTGTTGTGATCTTTCTTGTTAAATTATAGAGAATCCTCATGACTAATTTGGGATTAGTCAATTTGTTGTTAGGTGCTTTAGTCAATCTGTATAACTAAAGTTTAATTTGTATAAGTTGTATTGCGGTTGTACTAATACAACTTTGGAGTTCCCTAACAAACTAAGGTTAATACTTATAAAAATGACAAACCCAAAAGGGACAAAAATTTCAGAACATGCTCATAAGGTCATTTTCAAAATTAACAAACTCTAAATTCACACACTCGGGAAAAACAAACGTCCAAATTTTCCAACACATTAAAAACTCATTAGTTCTTTAGCTCATGTGCACATCTTTACCATGCCACCTTGTATTTAGACAGGCCTAAAAATATCTTACGATGTTTATTTCTACACTAGCATAGATCATCTTAAACCCAAACCCATTAAGCATACAGAGAGAGAGAGAGAGAGAGAGAGAGAGAGAGAGAGAGAGATCAGATAGGCACATGTTAGTCTACAGGCATAAATGTCTCGCTTGTTAATGGATCAGAGTTAAGATGAATATATGCTAGGTTTTTGTCTTTTTAACATGATGGAAATTAACAAACATCCAGCTTTTTACTTTTGACATTACATGCCAAACCACAGCTAGTTTTCCATTGTAGTTCATTAGAGCTAGCATTACCACAGACATAACACATCTATTACACCAAGGTTGTAGAGTGTGCCTCACTTCAGTGCAATCATTGATCTTCTCAGTATTTACTTCTAATGAACTAAGAACATTGATTTTACCCAATACCAGTCTCATCTGCACCCTTTGATACAGATCTACCCAGGACTAATGTTTCTAGAAATACCCTAAAGGGGGTCCATCTATAACAATGCTCTAAAGGTATCCACAAAACAAACGGTAAACCACATACAACACTCTCTAGAATATCAAAACAACATAGAAAGAAACTGACAGCATGATAAAAAAGTAACTTGCCAGAAATATTCAAGCAATTTATTACTTTCAATACTTTTCATATACACACCTGCATATCTTCCAAATCACCATAAGAAGCCTCTGGAACATTTAGAGTGCCTGAATTTGCTTCATTTCCTCCTCAATCAACCACTCACCTGTTTCAAACCAAAATCTGACTCAGATTATAGACCAACCTTATACATTTCATAATCATATAAAAATATTAAATAAGCCTCACCTTGAAACTTCAAGGCGATCTCATAAGAGTAACCAATTTGTTTCTTATTGCGCACTGTCACCAACGATGCCTGAAGCAATGTTCAGTAATTATACTCAGTTCAACATGAATTCAAGGGCTCAAGAATAATTTATACACAACATTCTCTACACTAAAAAATGTTTAGAGGAATAAATCTGTTTCCAAGCTTTTAATTCAGGTAAAATTGAAACTGACATTGGTTAATTAGTTTTCACATAGATGTCTTCCCACAAGATGATGTGCAAAAAAGCTAAGTGAAGTGAACTCCTGCCTCCGAGTGTAAGTAAAAGGTTACTCGATCAACGAGCATTTAAGGTACAAGGCTATTATTATCTCATAACCTACATAACATTAATCAAGCATTCCACTTTATTTCTGAAGGGGTGGGGAAAATAATTGCACAAGAAAGAGTTTTGGATGCAACCAACAAAGAAGCAAGTACTGAATGCCCAGTCAACATGGGGAAAATAGGAAGAGTTTCAAAAATATCGAATTTTGCAGGATGGTCTCGGGGGATTCTAACAAAACAAAACAAAAAAAAAGTCCCGAGAGAAGGAAAACACTGCAAAACAGGCCAAAACTGATGGATAATTAAAGAAGCAGGTTTGCAAGGATACTTAAAAATCCCACAAACAATTATAATCACTATTTGTGAAGTTTGCAGAATAACAGGAAGGAAATCAATCTTCATCATGAATCAAAATCACAAAGGCAAAATCCATCCAAACCAAACAAAAGACCAAGTACAAGAGCTCGCAGAGAAATAAGCTGCAGCTTTTCAGCTTAAGCAATGTATTCATAATTCCTCTGGCAAATAAGGAATGACTAGCAAACAGTTCTTTAAGGCAGCTCATCCAAAAGATTCAGATCGATCCCAAACCTGCTAAAAATTATACATTATGATATAAAAGGCCCATTGTTTTAACAAAAGATTCAACCCTAAAACAAGTTTAGTGAAGCTACACCCAACACCAACAACATCACATTTTGGCTTTCCTAAGATTTTTCTCCATATTATCAAATTTATCCTAGAAGTACACTTTAATAGCTCAGTTGAGGATCTAATTGAATGAAAGGAGATGACATGGCACATTTAGGTAATACGTGAATGGGGAAGATGATCTAGAGAGCTAGCCACTAATTAGAGTAACCGAGAGACCTTTGAGAGTCAACACTGAGCATGCCCTAAGAGACTGAATGAGGTAATGATCTCTGAAGAACAGAGTGCTAACTTCTAAGTACAAATTTATGTCTTTCCTTGAAGCTAAATCCCACAAATCCCTAAATCTACAGAGGAATGATACCAATTTGAAGATGGTCTTTAGGCAAACAGGTTGGGTTGCAAACTCTGCCCAAACAACAACCTCAGGTACATTATACTTGCATCAAATGTACCTAAGAAATAGGATCTGGACTCTTTCTAACTTCTCCCAATCAACTCGAGTCTTGAAATAAAATTCAATACATTTACTACCTTATTAGTTATACAATACTACTGAAAAAATCAATAACAACCTCTAATAAGGCATGTTCGTAAGAACAAATCAGTGAATCTTTTATATCCTTTTCCAGTATAGGTAAGTTCAGAAAGATAGTAAACAATACAAATCCATTTCCTTTTATCTATGATATATCAAATCCAAAGGGTATCAACAAATAAATTCTTAGTCCTAAAGGTACTAAACGTGTAAAACAAGCATATTCTATTATGCAACCCAAGTGACCAAATTAAATATGAAGAGTGTGCCAATGATTTCTACCAATCATAATATGGAAATATTTCATGTAAAATTTCTATTATTGGCCAGTGCAATATCTAACACCCATTATTATGTAAAATTAGCTCAAAAATTAGTACATCTTGCTCATAATTTTTTTCATTAACAAGCATGTAAGCAACTTGTATTTCTAGTTGTATAACTTCATCTTTACTATATGCAAGATAATCTCAATAGTGGAAGTAAAGAGGACATGTTCCTGGGTTACAAATCCATTTTTTGCCTTGTCCATTTAAGTTGAAATTGCTTGATATTGACACTCTCTGTAAGCACTTTTCCATCTTGTGGATCATAGAATATCTCAAGCAGAATTATAATGCACCTTATATCTTTGACCATTATATGGAAACCTTGGAAATAAAAGTTATGAAGTAGACCCAATAGTGATTCAGAACAAATGAACGTATATACAAAATTGGCAATCTGTACCAAAAATATGATTATACAAGTTGTTTCCAACAAGTTTTCTGCATTCAAGCAAAGCTATGAAAGAGTAATGCTCAGAGTACTTACCAAGGTGCTTGAAATGGCAGTGGCTTTAAGCCCAGTTGTGGTTAAACCTGCAGACATTGTTTTTCCTTGTATTTTGCAAACCTTTCATTGAAGTTAGCAAATCAATACCTAGAATCCAAGTTGATACTTGCCCTCAAATTTTTGGTGTATTTGTGGGGATGCTTAAGACCATTGCCATTGGCGACATTCATCCACATTGCCTTTGTTTTGTTTCTTGGTTTAGTGTTGTCACTATAGATCAAGGGATAACTAAGTATTTTTACTTCGATACTTGCAATCAAATTGTTGGTGTATTTGTGGGGATGCTTAAGGCCATTTCCATACTTGCAATAAAGGGATAACTAAGTATAACATGAGAAATTGAACCTAAGGAAACCCTTCATAACTATCAACATGTGGAGGCAAACTCCATAACTATATACTCGTGTATGACAACTCGACTGCAGAATGAACTACCATGGTAGAATCCACAAGATGGAATAAGAAGTACTCAATTGATTTATCGAGACACCATAGGTGACCTTCACTCAACCGAGTTCAGTTATCTATCGATCTATCCAACGATAACAAGGTGTTCTCAAACACAAAATCAATCGAAGAGCTTGAAGTATATCGTATTTAATAAGCCACCTTTAATATCATCTTCAGGCTTCAGCCACCTTGTAGCAAACATCTCCATCACAAATAACTCCTTCGGGTTTACAGTTTTCATCAATCGCAGCATCTGTGTCTTCACCCTTGTCCTCCTGCATCACATCCCCTTCATCCTTCAAAGCACAAGTCAGGTGAATAGAGTAGTCACAATCTTTGCAATAATAGGACCATCCAGTGCTATCTTCTTTGCAAACATCACAAATGAATGCATCTGCCTCTGTGAATACAAGGGGGTGTTCATGTTGGTTGTACCTTATCTCCTTGGGTGATTTCTCAGCCAGCTCTTTCATTTCCTTCTCCATTTCCTTCTGCAGCGTTTCAAGATGACCATCAGTGAAGGGATAAGCCTTGGCTCCAAATGTGGTCACTGCACTTTCAGCATTCTCTGTCACAGTTTTTCCATTTGGACCCACCACAATCAACGATGGGATGCCTCTGACACAGAGAAGTTGCATGAGATCCTTCTTAGTTTCATCTCCAAATGGAAGAGCCAACCATGGCATGGTTTTGTAATAATCTTCAAAGGCCTCTTCATCCTTGTCAATAGAGATGAAAACAATCTCGAAGGCTTCTCCTCTTTCCTTGAGTTCGTTGTATACCTTTACAAGCTTCGAAGTAAAACCTTGGCAAGGTGGGCACCAATGGGCAGAGAAATACAGAGCAATTGTCCCCCACAAGCTCAACTATAGGGACCTGTAACAAAAATCGAAACATATAAAGGATCAGCATCACCCATATAAATGAGTCCATGTCAACTTGTGGTTTAGTTGTTGATAACAAGAATCCACCATGAAAACAACCCAAATTCAAACCCTGAGAGATGTAGACCCTCTCTGTGAAATTATTTTATACTTTTATGAACAAATTCACACACTTAACTGTTTAACACTATGGGTGATTCATAAATTATGGCATAAGAACAATGAAAGTACTATGCAGATCTCCATAACTCACCTGGGCACCTCCATGCTTGATCACAAAGTTGCGCTCATCAGAAACCAAGAGTGACTCCAGCGTTTGTGCTTCTCGTTTGGCTTCATCCTCTACTTCAAGCTCATCCAGCCTTTTTTTGGTAAATGGATAAGCTCTGATTCCATATTCTCGTATAAGTCCCACTACATTTTCCTGTACTGTTTTCCCATCTGGACCTAAAATAATCAAGGATGGGATACCCTGAACTCGGAAGTAGTGAGACAAGTTCTTTTCAGCCTTGTCTCCAAATGGCAAAGCCAACCATGGCATGCTTGCATAATATTCTTCGAAGTCTTTCTCCTCTTTGTCACCTGAGAGAAACACAATCTTAAAGGCCTCCCCTTTCTTCAAAAGCTTATTATAAATATCCACAAGCTCCGGGGTGAACTTTCTACAGGGACCACACCAGTGAGCTGAGAAATACAGACCCACAGTTTTCCCCACAAGCTCCACGACCAGGACCTATTGGAAAAAACCCAAATTGACAATGAGACCATCATGAAAATAAGAACTTATTTCAGTGGTATGATTCATGAATCATGGCATAAAAATAGTGAAGCTAGTAAGCAGACCTTAGTAACTCACCTGGGCACCTCCATGCTTGATCACAAAGTTGCACTCATCAGAAACCAAGAGTGACTCCAGGGTTTGTGCTTCTCGTTTGGCTTTCTCCTCCGCTTCAAGCTCATCCAGGCACTCTTTTGTAAATGGGTAAGCTCTAATTCCATATTCTCGTATTTGGGACTCTGCATCAGTCAAAATTGTTTTCCCATCTAGACCTAAAATAATAAAGGTTGGGATACCCTGAACTCGGAAGTAGCAAGATAAGTACTTTTTAGCGTTGTCTCCAAATGGCAAAGCCAGCCATGGCATGCTTGCATAATATTCTTTGAAGTCTTTCTCCTCTGTGTCACTCGAGAGAAACATAATCTCAAAGGCCTCCCCTTTCTTCAAAATTTCATTATATATCTCCACAAGCTGTGGAGTGAAATTTCTACACGGACCACACCAGTGGGCTGAAAAATACAGACCCACAGTTTTTCCCACAAGCTCCGCTACCGGAACCTATTGGAAAAAAACCAAATTGACAATGAAACCATCATGAAATAAAATCTGTGCATATATTTTTCCTACACCCTTACAGCATCCAATGATTGCATGAAACTCAATCACCCAATTCAACGCATGTATTGATTAGACTTGCACACTCTATTCTCTAGCTTTTCAAGTTCAATAGCCCAATTCAATACATGCTTTCATACCTGTTAGTGTCATTCTAGTCATACTACCATCAGTGATCAAAGTTACTCTTTGCAATTTCATATTAGGAGTCCCATAATAATCAATTTCACCATTTCGCTAGGTCATGGATTCATTGGTGGTAGTAATTCTCCATCAGTTTTCCCTCATGTGAAACTTACTAATTTTCCTCTCTATGGTCTTCAGTAATTATTCACTTTCATCCTTAAAATCATATCAATAGGTCATAGGATGGGTCTCATTAGTTTCTAGGGTTTCACCATGGTCAAATTAATGATTCAAATGTCAATAATGTCGACGAGGTCATGAGAAATCAATAAATTCAAAGTCACGGCCACTGGGAAGAGAAAAAAAGATATTTTATTCGGCAGTGTAATTTTCACCTCAAAACCATGTTTTGAGGTGAAAACATGATATTTCACCTTTATTATTATTCATTATATATCATCATGTGTAATAAGTCACAATTCAGAAGCTGTTATCTCCACAAAGTGATGTCCCTACCTTCAAAGAAGTTTTCCGCAGCATGTTTAGCGCCAAATCATCCTCCAAAGTAGATCCATTAGAAAGATCCCGGAAATAGATTTCCAACGGTATACTACACTCTCAAAACTGACTTCTGGATTGAAATTTATGCTTAAGTGAAGTAAAATTCCCTAAACCTCCCCTATTTCCCATGTTCCCCTTTAACTTTATGTTTAAAGTTTTATATTTCCCTTTAAAAACCCCTTTTCCTCTTTCCGATTTACAACATCGCATCATAAATCATTTAACACATATGCGATTGAATTATTAACCACTTCCCCTCCATTCCCCGTAAAAATTTATAATAAAAGCTTTATATTATAAAGTTTCGTCGCATTGCAATGCCAAAACACTTCCCCACCATGCTTGTAATAAAAATTTATAATATAAAGTTTAAAGTTTTATTATAATAAATTCCCATCGCAATCGCAACATTTGAATGCGCGTTCCGATCGCAACATTCCCATCGCAATTTTCGACGCGATTGGCGATTCCGATTGCCATACCGCCGATTGAATAATCGCACCCCTCCTATGATCACGCCGATTTTCCAATCGCATCCCTCTTCCGATCCTCCAATCACAGCCCTTCCTCTGCGCTTCCGATTGCCACAATCACAAATAGTTCTGATCCTCCGCTCGCAAGTCCCTTTCCGATTACTGCGATGCGATTAATCGCAAGTCCCTCCTCCGATCGCATCACATTATTTAAAGATAACTCCCGATCACAAACTTCGATCGGAATTTTCCCTGATCCGATCGCATCGCAAATGTTATATATGCGACCCGATCGCACCCCCGATCTAATCCCTCCGATGCAATTGATAGCGCCTCTCTCCTCCGATCGCATCGCACACCCCTTTCTTCCGATGCGATTACCCTTTGGTCCCACCACTTAAATCTTCTGCCCATTCATATATAAAAGAGTTTTTCCCCTTTAATCCAAACTGTGGTTAATTTCATTACGTAAAGGTTCTCCCCAATCGCATCGGTGTTTCATATTAATATCACTCTGCCCACTCCCCGATCGCCGATTGCGATGAACATATTATAATATGTTTTATCATATTAAAATGTTTTATTGTATTACAACGTGTTTTAATATGTTGTGTCCCTCCGCCCGTCCATTCTGATTGTGATTACACTATGTTTATTATATGATATCTCTCCACCCCGCTCCGATTGTGATTGCGATTTCATATGATTTCCACCCCATTTCCCTTCCCTTTTCCCATTTAAAAATAAATTTTCCGTTCACGAAAGGCATAAGTTCAATTTATTTTATTGCAACGGTATTTATTAAAAAGTCAGAGAATAAAGAAATATTCGCTCCACGCTCTTTCCATCCCATCCTCTTTAAAATTTTAATTGCCATTCTTCTCGCTCTTACCTGCCACATGAAGTACCCTATGTTCGTATTTAATTCCTTGTTTCAACCGGTCTATATCCAATATCCTCGAAATTGCTTCATTCATTCATTTTATTTAAACCTTTTATCCCTATCATTTTACCTAGCCTAATATCATATTTCTATTGCAGTTTATTGAATATTCTTTTACGGAGAGAGCCCTCTCCTGTCCTTGTAGGGCTAGCTACAAGGCTAAGCGTGGTTTAGTTGTTACCCTGATTTGCCTTTTGCAGCCTGGGGTCCAATTCAGGTGCTAACATCTCTGGCGACCATACTGGGGATAAGTTCAAGATTGTTTGTTTGTTAGTGTTATTTGTTTTATAAACTACAGACGAAGCCTGAAGTATGCCAGGTAGCCTTCGAAATGCACATTGCTTTGCAAGTGCATAAGTAGATAAATGCTACTTCAGTCAATCTTCGGTCTAGTTTTATAAACATAACATCTGACTTGCAAGATTTGCCCCAGTACATCAAATAATTCCAGACCTTTGAAAGATGATGTTCAGATTTTGCTAGGCTGCAAAATAAGATTTTTGTAGAATAGAAATTTGACCACACTGGCTTCAAGAAGATACACCAGGGCTAATCCAGATCCAAATCCTCCCCCTGTGTTTGAAAATCCAAATCTTATCCCAAGAATTGTCAGAAGACAAGAAGGATCATTAAGCCCCAGACCCGTTTTCAGGTCCTATACTTGGCCCAGTGAATGGTTTTTTGTAGAGGATCTTTCCTTTGACAAGAATTTCAAGATTTATTTATTTAGGAATAAGTCTGAAAATGACATTGATGATACAGTTGTAGATCCTGATTTCCTTGTAGATATTGAAGTCCAAAGAGAAAATACCTCCATTGACGATTACATTTTGAATTCTCCTCAGTCCATCACTGTAACTAATATCCCTGAGCCTTCAGAATCATCAGGAACAAAATTTCCCCCTCCTAATTCATCAGCATTCCCATCAGTCAATTCCCAATTATCATCTCCTCCATTAACACCTCCCTCAAATCCTACAAATCTTTTCGTAAATCCACCTAGATTTATGGCTGCCAGGTATGCACCCCTGGTCTTACCCCAGGTCCTCAATGATATGCCAGCTGACTATCAAAGTAAAATTCCTATTTTTTATGCCACTCAGAGCATCACAGCTCAGCAACATGTTGATAAAATGAATGAATTTTTTTATTTGCATGAGGTAGAAGCAGAGAATGTAACGACAAGGCTGTTTGTTCAAAGTTTCGGAGGCGAAGTCAGAAAGTGGTTTAGAGCCCTACCGCCAGGCACAATTCGCACTTTGTAGGAGTTTCACAGTCATTTCCTGGACTGGTGAGAGGTAAAAAAGAACCCACTTCAAATTATGTTTGAATATGAGAACATTAAAAGAAATGTGGGTGAAACCGTGCAGGATTATTGTTTGAGATTCAATGTTGTATATAATGTTATTCTAGCTAATTTGAAGCCTCCCGTGGGATTAACATTGTTAAAATTTCTCGATGGATTTGATGCTGACATGGCATATCAGCTGCGTGAAATAGATCCGTCTTCACTTGAAGACATGCAGAAGATAGCGGTAAACGTTGAAGCTAATCTGCTGGCTAAAAGAGCAAGAGCCAGAGCCGAGAAAAGAGTCACAATAAAAGAGGAGGCCTCTAATTCAAACAGTAAAATGGACACTCTGATCAGAACAGTGGAAAAAATGGTTGATAGGTTAACCATCGCAGATAGACCTGAGCCTCAAATAAGAAATCCCAATTTTAGAGGGCAGCAGCCGCAATTCAGAATTAAACAGAGAGAGCAAAGAACGCAGGACCAAATTACGCCACCACAACAGCAGATTAAAACTCCTTTGGAGCAGAACTACATGCAAGGGACAGATTCAGATGACGATGATCTTGTGATTGAGGCTAATCACTTTTTCACGGCTGATGGTGCACCCATTTTCCTTACAGAAGACAAAGAATACACAGTGGCGACTCCAGACATTCAAAAAGACCAAAATTTCATTTTGGCCAATGATACAGTACTGGAAGAGGAGTCTGATGACTATCAGAGAGGGTATATGAACGCTCTGTCGGCTCAGCAAAGGCAGTACTCTTTAAGGAATAGAGAGGTTACAGTCAGCCCCATTCAAAAGAGAAAGGAACTCCAAATGAAAAATGATGCACAAAAGAAAGCTAAGGAGTCGGTTGATCCTTCCTCTAGCAAAGCACCTGCAGTTGCTAACACAGCCAATGAGAAGAACCAACAGAACACAGTAAATGAGCCAACAGAGAAGAAAGACCCTCCCATCAAAGAGGTAGAAAAAACTCCCTCCTTTAATCTAGAAAATGAAATTTCTAAATTAAAAGTGTCTATGCCCCTCACAGAGTTGGTAAAGAATAGTGTGTATAAAACTCAGGTGTCCAAAGTCTTGCAAATAGATTCCATCTCCGATATGGTCAATGTAGAAGACGAATACCCTGAACTTATTTTCGGTCCAGCCACAGAAGAATCTGAAGAAAATGAAGTCCCTCCTTTTTACTTGAGTCTTAGAGTACATGAGTTTATCCTGCATAATGCTATGTTGGACTCCGGGGCCTCACATAATTTGATGCCCAAAGCTGTCATGGAGAAGCTAGGCCTTGACATCACTCGTAAATATCATGACTTGTATTCCTTCGACTCAAGTAGGGTCCACTGTATTGGTTTAATTAAAGATTTGGTAGTGTCTTTAGACCAGATTCCAGCAAAGAATGTCTTGATGGACGTAGTTGTTGCTGATGTCCCACCAAGGTTTGGAATGCTTCTATCTAGGTCTTGGGGTGCAAAACTTAAGGGAACCATGCAGCTTGACTTCTCTTATGCCACTATCCCTGTATTTGGCCAGTTGAGGAAGTTATATAGGGAAAATAAAATGAAATATATGATTACCAGCAAAGACAAGCCTGTAAATCATCCCATCAATGTTGTCCATACAGACTTAGAGTCTTTTGTCTTGTATTCTAATGGTGGTTTAAATGATGAGAATGTTCAATTGGTACAAGTGGATGAAATACCTGAGATTTCAGAGAATTTCAGAGAGGTCCTCAAATAGGAAAAGGAAAAATCAGTAAACACTTCTGAACCTCCTGCCTTTCAGCAGCAAAGGGACAATTAATAGCCATAAATCAGCCAAGGTAAAGAAAAGAAAGAAACAAATTTCCAGCATCTTCAAGAAGAAGAAGAAGGCCCGTGGAGTATGGATTTTGATGGAGCTGTTTGTAAGGATGGAGCTGGCATTGGAATATGTATTAGGAGCCCTATTTTTCAACCTGAGAAGGTTCCAAGTAATGTTAGAGTTTGTGCTTATAAGCTAGCTTTTGATTGCTCTAACAATGAAGCAAAATATGAGGCTTTGATTACAGGCCTCAAAATTTTGAAGAAGTTGAATGCAAAAAGGATTTCTGTATATGGCGACTCCGAATTGATAATCAAACAGGTGAAGGGAGAATACCAAGCCAAACATCCAAGATTGAGGGCATACAGAAATGCAGTCTTGGACATTTTGAAAATATTCCCAGAGTATACTTTGACAGCAGCGCCCAGGATGTAGAACATTATTGCTGATTCTCTTGCCACTACTGCAAGTAACTTGAAGATTCCGATGAACTCCAACAATAAGTTTGAAATCTATGTCAAACATAGGCCTGCTGTTCCGGACAATTTAAGGTATTGGCAAGTATTTTGGGATGATAATGAGATCAATGCATTTTTGCAGGGTGATGGAAAATTCAAAGATACTCCAATAGAGGGTGAGTATGAGGTTGATGATCAGGAGTTGGAAGCAAACCAGATGGACATATTGCAGTTAAAGGATAATGTAATTCCTAGAGGTCTCATACCTCTAGAGGAGCTTTTTTATCAGGATGATGTCGCAAAGAAACCAAGCTTGGTGCCCACAGAGAAAGGAGTTGAAGATGTGAATATTGGAACAACTGATCAGCCCAAGTTTGTCAAATTATCAAAGGCATTATCCCCTGAGGTAAAGGAGAAGTATGTTAAACTGCTTTCTGAATTTTCTGATGTATTTGCATGGGATTATTCAGATTTGAAAGTGTATGATAAGAACATAATTCAGCATACAATTCCTATCAAGCCGGATTAGAATCCTTTTAGACAGAAGCTGAGAAGAATCAATCCAAAGTTGCTGCCATCAATTGAAAAGGAGGTAAACAAGTTATACAAAGTAGGAATCATAGTTCCTATTATATTTTCTGATTGGATTTCGAATTTGGTCCCAGTGCGTAAAAAGACTGGAGAAATAAGACTATGTATTGACTTTTGGAACTTGAATAAGGCATCCTTAAAGGATAATTACCCACTTCCGAAAATGGACCATATTCTGCAAAGAGTAGTTGGAGCATCTAGGATGTCACTACTTGATGGCTACTCAGGCTACAATCAGATCTTGGTGCATGAGAAGGACCAAGATAAAACTGCCTTCACAACACCCTGGGGAACCTTCCAGTATGCCAAGATGCCCTTTGGACTGAAGAACGCTGGAGCCACCTTCCAGCGTGCAATGAACATTTCTTTTGCAAATGAAAAAGATGTTTTTCTTGTTGTTTATTTGGATTATTTGACAGTGTTTTCAGGTTCAGATGATGAGCATTTGGACCATCTAAGAGTGGTTTTTTAGTGTTGCAGAAAGTTTGGGATTTCTCTCAATCCCAAAAAGAGCCTTTTTGCCATGGATGAGGGCAAATTGCTCAGGCATATTATCTCTAAAGATGGCATCCGAATAGATCCAGCCAGAGTGGAGGCAATTCAGCTCATAGATCTTCCACGGAACAAGAAAGAGATTCATGCCTTTAATGGTAAGATGAATTTTTTGCGTAGATTTATCCCTAATCTAGCTGAGCATTTGAGAGAAATGACCAATATGTTGAAGAAAGACTGCACGGTTAAGTGGAGTGAAAAATCTATCAAGTCATTCAATCTGGTAAAGTTTTCTTTGTCTAATGCCCCAGTTCTGATCAGTCCCAACGATACTCAAGATTTTATTATATTTTCGTTTGCATCTGAGCATACTATGGCTGTTGTTTTAATGCAAAAGAGAGATGAAGTAGAAAATCCAATTTCCTTTTTCAGTAGGACTATTAGAGATGTTGCTTTAAGATATAATATTATTGAAAAGAAGGCATTGGCTCTTGTCAAGGCATTGAAAGATTTTAGGGTCTATATTCTACATTCACACACTATAGCGTATGTCCTTAACGCAGCAGTCAAGGATGTGCTCATGCAAACTGATCCAGAAGGTCGAAGAGGAAAATGAATAGCAGCTATGTTGGAGTACGATTTGGAGATCAAGCCTACTAAGTTGATCAAAGGCTAAGGTTTGGCGCAATTGATGGCCCAATCAAATCTGCGTGCTTTAGATATAAACCTCATTTCAGCAATGTCGGAAGAGGAAGATGAAGGTTTGATGGTTCCTATTTCAGATATTTTTCTGCAATCCCCTTGGTATTCAGATATTGTGTATGTTCTTCAGCATCTGTCACCTCCTCCAGGCATGTCTAAGAGTAAAGGTAGATCTTTGAAGCTTAAATCTGCAAAATATTGAATTTTGAACAGTGCTCTGTTTTGGAAGGATCCGGGAGGTGTTTTGCTAAATTGCCTGGTTGAAGAAGAAGCTCCAAAGGTAATGCACGATTTACATAAAGGTGACTGTGGTGGTCACCTGTTTTGGAAAACTACAGCGAACAAGGTATTGAGAGCCAGGGATTATTGGCCCACATTATTTTCTGATTTATATAAAACAATGATGAATTGTCATGAATGTCAAATTTTCCAAGGGAAGAAGAAATTGCTTCCACTTCCTTTGAAACTTGTTTCAGTGAACGCGCCCTTTCAGCAGTGGGGGCTCGATTTTATAGGAGAAACACATCCTACGTCCTTAGCACAGCATCGATGGATATTGACTGGGACAGATTACTTTAAGAAATGGATCGAGGCCATCCCTGCCAGGAAAGTGACTGACACAATAATTATTCAATTCCTGGAATCAAATATTTTATCCCGTTTTGGTTGCCCATGTAAAATTGTGACGGATAATGCAGCCACGTTCAGATCAAATAAAATGATCGATTTCTGTGATAAATACAACATCATGTTGGGCCATTCAACAATGTATTATCTACAAGGAAAGGACCTGGTAGAGTCATCCAACAAGTCGCTGATGAATATAATTAAGAAAATGTTGGAGGAAAACAAAAGAAATTGGCACCGGAAGCTTATCAACGCACTGTGGGCAGACAGAGTTAGCAGTAAAAAATCAATAGGTATGTCACCTTTTGAGCTAGTTTATGGTACTGATGCTATCTTTCCTACTTCTCTTACAGTTCCAGTTATGAGATTATTACAAGAAGTTGGCAGCAAAGATGATGACAACCAGCGAAGGATCAACCAGATGATCCACCTTCAAGAAACAAGAGAAGAAGTGTCACAGAAAGCGAGCCAGTTGCAGGACAAGATTAAAAAGATCTATGACAGGAAGACTAAAGCATAAAAGTTTCAGTTGGATGATGTAGTTTTGAAATGGGATGCAAGAAATGAAGACAAAGGGAAGCATGGTAAATTTGACAACCTTTGGAAGGGACCATACATAATTACAGCATACAGGGGTCAGAATGCCTTCTTGCTTTCAGAAATGGATGGCCAGGATTGTCCCGGAGGAGCAGTAAATGGTAGGCTATTGAAGCACTACCATTGTTGAAGACATGGACCAGAATCTATTTCATCATCTTTGTATATACCATTTTATTTTTCTAAAAGCAAAGTTCAAAATGCACAGTCATTCAAGTTTGGGGCCCGAGGTGAAAGCTATAAAACTTGGATGATATGTGTATGGTTTGGTTTTATTTCAGTTTTTAGTCTTATTCTAGAGTCAGAGTCAGTTTGCATTTGTGTCAGTTTTCAACATTTTTGACTCCATGCCCAATGGATAAGGCTACTTGGTCTACGGTGTTCTTGGCACCTCCAAGGAGCTACCATCCCCATTGGAGCCAATGTTAGTGTCAGTCTAGTCATACTGCCATCAGTGATCAAAGTTACTCTTTGCATTTGCATATTAGTAGTCCCATAATAATCAATTTCACCATTCCGCTAGGTCATGGATTCATTGATGGTAGTAATTTTTATCAGTTTTCCCTCATGAGGTACTTGCTGATTTTTCTCCCTATGGTCTTCAGTCATTAGTCTCCTTCATTCTCAAATCATATCAGTAGGTCATAGGATGGGTCTCATTAGTTTCTAGGGTCTCACCATGGTCAAATTAATGAGTCAAATGTCAATAATATCAGCAAGGTCATGAGGAAGCCAATAAGCTCAAAGTCACAGTACCTGGAAGATCAAAAAGATATTTTATTCATCTTGATGTAATTTTCACCTCGAAACCATGTTTTGAGGTGAAAACGTGATATTTTGCCTTTATTATCATTCATTATGTAATTTTATATCATCATATGTAATAAGTCACAATTCAGAAGTTGTTATCTCCCCAAAGTGATGTACCTGCCTTCAGAGAAGTTTTCCGTAGCATGTTCAGCGCCAAATCATCTTCCAAGTAGATCCATCAGAAAGGGCCCGGAAAGAGCTTTCCAACAGTATACTACACTCTCTAAACTGACTTCTGGATTGAAATTTATGCTTAAGTGAAGTAAAAGCCCTCTATATCCTAATCCTACCCCTTTTCCCATTTTTTCCCTTAAACTTTGTTTAATTAAAGTTTTATATCCCTTTTAAAAAACCCCTTTTCCCCCTTTCCGATTATAAATTCGCATTATAAATCACTTTATATACAAATGCGATTTATATGTTAACCACTTCCCCTCCATGCCTTAGGACTTTATAATAAAAAGCTTTATATTATAAAGTCCCGTTGTTGTAAACCACTTCCCCTTTCCATCACCCGTAAACTTTATAATAAAGTTTATGTTATATATATAACCCTGCCGTTCCCAACCACTTCCCCACCACACTTTATAATAAAACTTTATATTAAAGTCTTATATTATAAACCCCCCATCGCAATCGCAAACCTTTTCCAATCACGTGTTTTATTTGAAGTGCCCAGATCACTCCAATCGCAAATATCTCTGATGCAATTGATCGCATCACAAGTCTTGCGCCCCTCCTCCAATTGCAACCTTTCCTCCGATCTCCCAATCGCATTCCTCGATTCCATCACCCCGATCAATCGCATCGCAAAATTTGACATGCTATTCGGATTCCAGAAAACTCCGATGCGATTGATCAAGGGGCCCACCATAATACATCCGCCTGTTCATATAAAATGGTTTTTTCCTTTGTAAACTGAATCTTAGTTAATTTGATTATATACAAAGGGTTCTCCCCAATCGCATCGGAAATGTTGTTTCATATATATCACCCTCGCCCCTCTCCCGATTGCGATTGACCCTGTGCCCACCATACAGTCCTTTCCGCCCATTTATAATATAAATGTGCCTTTCCCATTTGTAAACTCGAAATTTGTATTATTTTCATTTTTACAAAGGTTATCCCCATTCCCTCTTTCTCCAATCACATCGGAAGTTTTGGTTTCAACCGCCCATTGCACATGCCCGCCCAAAAGTCCCGATTGCGATTGCGATTTCCCTCATTCCACCATCGCATCGCATATTTTAATTGTTTCATATATATATCACTCCGCCTGCCCCCCTCCCCGATTCCGATTGTGATTTCACTATTATTTGCTATATTATATCTCTCCACTCCCACCGGATTCCGATTGTGATTAATGTGATTTCAGCCCCATTTCCCTTCCCTTTTCCCATTTAAAAATAAATTTTCCCTTCACGAAAGGAAAAAATTCAATTTATTTTATTGCAACGACATTGTATTAAAAATTCAGAGAATAAAGGAATAGTGGAAAGCAAAGTGACAGTCAAAGGGCCGAGAGCTTATTTAAGACAAATATTGTTACATCAAGCAAAAAAATAGGAAATATGTTCATCGGATTACCTATTTTCTTTCATACATCCTAACAGCAAATCTCCAAGTAGTCAAAATGCAATGATGTCCCTTATTTTCAGGGGCAGATTGTTGTATTTCTTTACTATGATAGTATTTCAGTTTTTCAGCTGTTAAAACAACTCCCTTTTCTTGTGGATCTATGTTCCCACATTTCAGCCTATTTAATGTAATTGTAAATCATTTGTAAGGAGAAAAATAGTAATCAGTAACTCAGAAAGTAGGGGAAAGGTGTGGAAGAACATCTCTGCGCTACATTGTACAGTTTGACAGGAATTAATAAGAGATGCAGCTCTGATTTGTGGGATCCATGTGGCATGAGAGTTAGCATTTGTTTTTCTTCTTTGTTTCATATGTGAATTGTTATGTATTCCATTCATCCATAAACATTTCCTTTTGAATGCTTTCAAGATAGAAAGGTAGAATCCATTTTATATGCTCTGCCTTGGGAAATCATTCATACTCTGTATTTTTCTTCTGTTTGAAAAGGATCCATTTGTTGTGCCCTTTTCAGCTCCTCACCAGTCTTTCCATCCCATCCTCATTAAATTTTAATTGCTAATTTTCCTGCCTATCTTGCCCCATGAAATACCCTGTGTCCTGATTTAATTCCCGGTTTCAACTGTCCCTTTATATCCCACACATCCCTAAAATTCATTCATTCATTCATTTTATTAAAACCTTTTTTTTTTATCATTTTATCTAGCCTAATATCAGTCCATTTATTGTGTTCCATTGAATATTCTTTAAGGTATATATTCCAGTTGTCCTTGTATTAGCTACAATGTCGAGCTGTTACATTGAGTTACCCCGATTTGCGTTTGCAATTTCATCCAATTCAGTCTTAACAACCTTTGCAAAATCAGCCTCACAAACCCCGACGGCTGCCCATGGGGGACGAAAAGAAAGAAGATGAAGTAGGATATCCTATCAAAATATTGCTCGAGGAGGCCCTCGAGAAACAAAGGAACACGATGATGGATAAATTTTCGCATATCCTTCAACGACTTCCCATCGACGGTGAATCTGCGTCCAGTGGCCACTCTTGAGGCACAACTCCATTTAAGGTACAAGTAAACTTTAACATTCCCATATTCGAGGGCCAAATAGATGCAGACATTGTATATATATGTTTGAATCTATTAGAAGGGTATTTCTCGGTTCATGACTTTTCCAACCAAGAAAATATTACTTTTACACTCCTCAAAGTCGCCCCCCATGTCAAGGATTGGTGGGAAAGCTATTGTGAGAAAAAAGACGAGAGGGAACCCTCTCTGTTTTCGGCCGCACCCACTTGGAATTATTTCCAAGATGCCATCAAGGAACAATATTATTTCATGGGGAGCTATGAGGACAAGTACATACAATGGAATACGTTGCAGCAACAAAGGGATCAAGATGTGCATGAGCTGAAGAATTTTTTCCACACCTTGCGCACAAAATTGGGTATCAAATATTCGGAGAAACATTTGGTGTTGAAGTACCGCAGTTTTTTGCACAGATACATTCAGGAGGAAATGGAGTTCTTCACCTCACTTGGCGTAGCATATCAGTATGCTGCCAAGATTGATCAGAAGTTTAAACAGAAGAAGTGATACTTTGGATCTGCAAATTAGAATCAAGGGAAAGGTGCCCCCAAACCACAAAAGAAAGGAAAGAGCCAAGGCGGGATGGCCCAAGATAACCCACAAAAGCCGCAAGAAAATAACAACACTATGAAGCCAAAGAAGGACACATGAAAGTGGTGTGAGTTCCATAAGAGCTCCACTCACAACACAAGTGAGTGTTGGACCAAGCAGTCACTGGTGGCCGACTTGAAGGCTTTTGAATCAGATGCATGCTCCGACTCTAAACAAAAACCCAACAATGGAAATGATAAAGGGAAGAATATTCTCGATGCGGAGCCCAATGCCATTATTCCCACCATGAAGATCCAGAAGGAGGAACTGGAAGATCCAGAGGAGGGGGAGCTCCTCTTCCATTCCTAGATGTGGGTAAAGGGTTCCCCGCTACATTTCATTGTCGACAGCGGGAGCCAAAATAACCTCATTTCAGTAGAGGTCATGAAGCGCTTGGGCTTGCCGACCACATCACACCCACAGTCGTACACCATCGGGTGGCTTCACCAAGGACGAGATCTCCGCATCAGCCAGCAGTGCCGCCTTCCCTACAGTATCAAGCCCTTCACAAATGAGGTATTATGTGACATTGCTCCTCTTGATGTTTCTAATGTATTATTATGCCAACCATAATTTTGGAAGCGACATGTTGTGTATGAATCCCATCCTTGCATTTTTATTATTACTTTTGGAAATAATTTGTACAGGATACTGGAGGTAGCACCGCTTGCTGCCATCTCTTTGGTTACTGCAAAACAATGCAATAAGCTCATTTCCAAAACTGGGAAATTTGTTTTCCTAATAATCCGCCCTTAGGGAAAGAAGAATACTATGGCCATGAACTCTAGATAGAGATCCTACGCATGACAATAATATATGGAAAGGGTTGTGGAGCAGTCCGAGGACATCTTCACCTTGTTAGTGTCTAAATGTTCAGTGATCAAATGTTCTCTTTTGGGTTTACTTGGTAGTGGTCTAGGTCAAAATTTCATGTTTTCAAATCAATTTTTAAATAAAATTTTGTGCACTGAATGTTTTATAGGTTTTAAATGTTACTCCCTTCACTCTATTCATGGTCATTATCCTTTCAAAGGTCATGTTATCCATTATCACCTAGGGTCATAGGTCAATCAACATACCTCCATCTAGGTCATGGTCTAGACTTGTTTTGTTTTGTCATCATGATGTCCAATCCTATCATGAAAAAAAGGAAAATAAAGGTCATTGTTATTAGTCAATTCACCCTCAATGGGAGTTAGCAAATATAGGTAATAAAACAAAGGCAACTTGTCCTTTTTCAAGAAGTACTCTACAAGGTCAAAAGAGCTCCTCTCTCATGCTCACAACTCTCCACAGCCATCCGAAGATTGGCAGTTTGCTATGTTTTTACCTTTCAAGCTCCAAGAAACCATCCAAAGGGTAAATTCATCATTTCTCAAGTTTCAGAGGCTTCCAAGTCAGTAATTCATCATCCCTCACCTTTCATTTAGCTCAATTTCTTCAGCAAAAGGTGGATTCCCTCTTCCAGGGTTTTTAACTAAATTTTTGGTTTCATTGATGTTTAGCTTGCTTAAACAAGAAAATCCCAAGTTTCATCATCTAGTAACCTTAAAACATAACTAATACACCTTATCAAATCACTACATATCATTCGTGCCTCTCATAATCCCCATTTTCACTCAAACCCTAGTTTTCACTACATTTTTGCAAAGAAACTAGGTAAACTCTGTGTTTTGACCTTTTGGGAACCTTTCTCATCCCCATTTCTATAATATTAACTATAATTGTAAGGCTAATTCATTACCCTACCTCCCCAATTCTTTAGGGATTTTTCCCTAGCTTCCTTCCACCCCATTTTTTCCCCTAAAACCACCTTACCACTATCCCCTGTTTTCCTAAATCTCCATCTTCCCTACCCACTACATATAGCGAGGGTTTTATATTGATAACAAACACCATGGGAGGTGAGAAGAGAAATTATAATAAGGAAGGTCTTCATTCCAGGTTTGAGCCAATTCAGACCCATTGTATCATTTTCAGAGTTTTTTGATCAAGCTAGGGTTTACATTTCAAACATGGAAAAAGTTTCTTCAAAATCAATTTCTGAAGTAATGGAAATGAATTTTACAAAAGTGAAATATTTTTTTGTCAATAATAGGCAAAATAACAAAAACCTCCTCTATTTTATGCACGGGTGTTATGATTTGAGAGAAATGCCAAAAAATACAGTTGCTCTAGGTCATTTTCTGCACTTTTGAACAGGTTGTCTTCAAGTCAATTTTTCAAGGGTTTGGAGCAGGGATTTACAGTGCTTGATGACTCCATTTTGTAGCAGACATCCTAATATTTCCAATCATACCACTTCCTCTGGGAAATCCTCCAAAATTCCTCTCAAAGTGGTGCAACGCTTCTGTTGAGAGTGCACTACTCTTCTGCAAATTTTTAGTGATCAACTTCAAACTTAGATTTTGTACCAATGGGAACGTATTTTGAAAAACTAAAGGAGGTTTTTTTTCATAAAATACCAAAGAAAAAGAAAAAAAATCTCTCATTTTTTCAAAAAAAATTATGTTTAGAGAGATATTGATCCATCTTTAAGCCCTATTTTTGCAGAAATGTTTTTGAAAAATCTGGAAATTGGGTCATTACAGAAGCGTCACACAGTGGCGCGAAGATTTTCCTAAGAGAATCTAAATGAATAAAATATTATATGGTTGGATGGATTCTAACTTCTACATCATAGATATTACATCATTTCAACTTTTCACCTTCCATTTTTGAAGAAAAATCCAAAAAACACCACTTTTTTCATGCTTCTGCCACCTATTATGCATGTGTGTGGCGCTTCTGTAGTAAGGTTGGGAAAATGAGTTTTTGAAGGCCTTCCAGGGGGTATTTTCTAAATTTAAATTTTGGCATGGAAAGAGGACACATAGGGCTACCTATCCTAACTTTCAAATTTGCAAATGGATTCCTAAAGGTCACCCAAATTCACCTTCAAATTGGTGCGGCGTTTCTACTAGGAGGCAACGCTTCTGTCTTGGATTCCTTTAGGACAATTGTCAAGCCAGAATACTCAAAATTTTGAGGTTGCAGTTGTCCTATGAGGTGTCTTTTTGATAGGAGAGTTATTTTTTTTCCTCTCATTGTGGAGGAATCATGTAATTAATTAAATAGACATATGCTCTTAGTTATTGGCTAAATTTGAGGGGACTGTTTCTAACTTTCCTAGATTCTAGGAACTGACTCATAGAGTGCATATATGATGTATTTTGGATCATATTTTTACCCAATGAGGTGGAATATTCTCTATTTTATATATGTACTCAAAATTCAAGCCTCTTTAGAGGTTTTATAGTTATTATTTGCAGTGTGGAACTATTGTACAAGCTTTTTTCAGTGAAATCAAAGACATGTTGCAACTATAATCTTGGGACTCCAGTGGTATGCTTTTGAGCATTTTTTCTTCTTTGCTAATTCATAAAATTAAATGTTATGTTATCTTTCCATCACATGTATGATTCTAAAAGTTAATATTATGAGTCTATGAACATAAATCATAGCTTTTTATGCTTTGTTTTATAATATTTTCATGGATGTCTCTACTCGTTTGATGAATGAATTCATTTAACATGCTCATTATGACTCTCTCTCTTTTCAAAACCTATACACAATGACAAATTAAGTATGCTCCTATTTTTACCTACCTGACCTCATCCTTTTTTTTGTAACTTAACCTTTTAAATTTGACCTAAACCCTAGACCTAGTTCCTTGACTATCATTCCTATCCAGCAAAAACTGCATACAAATAAAACCCTCGTTTAATGAGAATTATAACTAAACTAATATCATTACATCTCCAGTGATCTCATTGACTTTAAAAGTGAAATTGAGAGAGCCCTCTCTGGTTTTGATAGGGCTAGATACTAGACCTAAATATTGGCTTGAGGTTACCTCCTTCAGTTCCATTCTCAGCCTTGGGAAACGGGGGGAGTGATAACACACCTCACCCGCAGGGGTGCCTCTACACTGTCACGTCAAGCACCCCATCGATATGACCCTAGGTGCACCACTTCCAAATGAACCAATCTATCAGCGCTATGTTCTAAAGAATGATGAAATCAAGAGGAAGATTCAACAGTTGCTACAGAAATATCACATCCGGCCAATTTCATTGCCCTATGGGAGCCCGATCGTGTTGGTGTAGAAGCAGGATGGGACTTGGAGACTCTTTATTGACTATCAGGCGCTGAACAAGATCATTGTCCAGAATAGGTACCTGATCCCACGGATTAATGACCTTTTGGACCAACTCAAAGGGGAAAAAATATTTCACCAAGATCAACTTGAAGTCTAGGTATCACCAGGTACCAATCGAACCCTTCGATGTGTGGAAAACTGTCTTGAAAGCCAAGGAGGGCCTTTTCGAATGGTTGGTCATGCCTTTCAGGTTAACGAATGCTCCTGCAACCTTCATGAGGCTAATGGATGACATCTTATGGCCATTTACCAACTCATTTGTAGTAGTGTACTTGGATGACATCTTGATATTCAGCCAAACTCGGGAAGAGCACCTCCACCACATCTGACAGGTCTTCCAAACACTACAACAACACAAGTTGTGTGCCAATTTGGAGAAGTGCACTTTTTTCATTACCCAGATTCAATATCTAGGATACATTATCGATGAGTGGGGGTGCATGTGGATCCAGCCAAGATCCAAGTCATTCAGGATTGGCCAGCCCCAACCACTCTAACAGAGCTTCGTAGATTTATGGGTCTTGCTAATTTCTACCTCAGATTCGTGTTGGGATTCTCTAATATCACTTGGCCCTTAAGTCAAGTCACTAAGGGAGGAGTGAAAGCAAAAAAAATTTGGTCTGAATCTCAAGAGAAGGTGTTCGTAGAGTTGAAACATCGCCTCTACTCTGCACCAGTGCTCACATTACCAAACTTGCAACAACCATTTTAGATCGAGATAGATTCCTCTGACTATGTTATTAGGGTAGTTCTTACTCAAAATGGGCATCCAGTGGCATATCACAATGAGACACTTTCTGACATAGTCCGAAAGTATACCACTTATGACAAAGATATGTATCCCATTCTGCAAGCTTTTCGACAATGGAAGCATTACATTTTGGGGAAGGAAACAGTCATCCACATAGACCATCAACCCCTGCAGTTCAAATAGACACAAGAGAATTTGTAGAATTATTGCCATCAGAAGTGGTCCACATACCCGCAATAGTCTCATTTGAACATCAAGTACAAGAATGGTAGCACCAATAATGTTGCAGACTACCTCAGCCAACCACTGTGCTCAACTCTTATGGGCACAAGACTTTTGATTGGTTGCTTCTCTACAAAAGTGATCCAAAATTCTAAAAAACATTCAAGATGCTTTTGGAGGGTAAGAAAGTTCGAAATTTTCACCTCCAGGATGCATTGCTATGTCACCTGGGACAACTTTGTGTTCGTTCAAGAGAGTGTGCCAATATTTTTTTGGAAGCGCACTACAGTAGGGTCTCTGGGAATTTCAAGGTCGAGAAAATAGTGGTAGTACTACAGAAGTATTTCTATTGGCCAAACCTTTGACACGATGCTAGGAAGTACATCAGATCTTGCACTACCTGCGTCATTTCCAAATCGACCATCAAGAAGCAAGGCCTCAATACTTTTTCTCCTACCCCTAGTCAACCTTGGGAATCCATCTCCATGGATTGCATGTCGGGCCTTCCTTTTACTAAGCATGGAAACGACTGTGTTATTGTGGTCATCAACATATTATCGAAGATGGCCATTATGGCGGCCTGCAAGAACAATATCACAGTAGAAGCCACTGCTAAACTCTTCTTTGAACGAGTGTGGGTTCACTTTGGGATCCCACATTCTATCATCTCAGATCGGGACAGAAAGTTCCTTAGTACATTTTGGTCCAGCCTGTGGTCTATGTTGGACACCAAGCTTACCAAGTCCACAGCTTTCCATTCCCAAACTGATGGACAAACAGAGGTTGTTAACAGGATGATCGTACACATTCTGGGTCTGTACAACTCGAAGCATCCACGCACATGGGATGAGAGTCTCCCCTATGTACAACATAGATATAACTGGGCTCTCCACAGCTCAACCGGCGATATCCCCTTTTAGGTGGGCTTGGGATTCCAGCCACTATGTCCCATTGATGTAGCCATTCCATTTGCGGCTACTCAGGAATATTCAAATCATGTCCATTCTAAAGCTGAAAAGACGAACAATTTCATTGAGCGCATTCAGCACATCCGCCAACAGGTTCATGACATATTGGACAAAGCCAATGCTAATTACAAGCAGTGACATGATCAACATCGGGTGCCACACAACTTCCAAGTGGGCAACAAAGTGTGGTTACATTTGCAGAAGGAGTGCCTCGCTGGACCCCACCACAAGCTTCGCCCACTTCGATATGGGCAATACACCATCACCAAGGATGTAGGGGACAATGTCTTTGAGCTCATTATTCCACCATTCCTTGGTCTATACCCAATGTTCAATGTGGACCGCCTTCGGCCCTACTTTCCACCTCTACTGAACACACAGATCAAGAACACCCGCTAGCAGAGGATCCATCTATACTGAGTTGTCAAAGCAGGCTAACTCCTTCACTAAGGAATTTGGTTCACTAGGGACGAGGTTCAACAGAATTTTCTCCACCTCAATGAAGCTTTGCATGCAATGGGGACCACTGCTTCATAAGGGGGGAGGAATGATACATGTGTATATTGGTGGCCACCCGCCTATTCCACCTTGTCAGTTTCATTAGTTTTCTTATTTACTATTTTTAGGAGTTTTTGAGGTCGGGAACTTCCGAAGCCATTTTGATGCCTAAAACAATGTTTTTTGGGAATGAAAGCTCTAGCGTTCTCATAGAAATCGCATCAAAAAATATAGTCCTTGGAGATATATTTTCAACAAGGAATCATACACGTCAAACAGAGATAATATGACCAAGTTACAAGCTCGGGAAGTCGGCTGCCCAACTAACCCCAACAAGGCAAATAAACTACTGGTGTTATATCTCCTCAGGTTATGGTTTTGGTTGGTTAGGGTTTTCCCTTATTTTTCAATAATAAAAATTCCCTCGAGACTCATTGTAACATAGTTCAGAGGTATTTAACTGCCGCATCTCTTCTTAGAGATAAGGTACCATCACCCCGGCTAGTTTATTTTCCATTCTGTCTGTAAGCATTTTTCAGTTTTTGATATGAATGAAATGAAATGTTATTCCTACTGCATCTTTGTGTTTATGTTTATTTCTGTATTTTATTGTGTTCTTGCATAAGTCTGGATCAGTGGTATTAGATCGTTTTGATCTTTCCTGATCTTTCTTTCCATGTCCCCAACGAGGTCGAGGTATAATGATTTAGGGCTCAATCTAGTTGAACCTTTGCAAGATCAACCTCACAAACCTTGAAGGCCTCCCATGCCAGAAGAAAAGAAGATGAGGGAGCAGGAGATCCTATCAAAATATTGCTTGAGGAGGCCCTCGAGAAACAAAGGAAAGCGATGATGGATAACTTTTCCCAGATCTTTCAACGGCAACCCACCGACAGCACATCTTCATCCAACAGCCACTCTGGAGGTGCCACTCCTTTTTAGGTACAAGTAAACTTTGAAATTCCCATATTTGAGGGCCAAATAGATATAGACATCATAGATAGATGACTGAATTTGTTGGAAGGGTATTTTTTGGTTCATGATTTCTCTGATTGAGAAAATATTACATTTGTGTTCCTCAAAGCTACCCCCCATGTCAAATATTGGTAGGAAACCTACTGTGAACATAGGGATGAGGAAGAACCCTCACATTTTTTCAGCCACACCCACTTGGAATTCCTTCTGAGATAGCATCAAGGAACAATATTACCCCGTGGGGAGCTATGAGGACAAGTACATCCAATTGACCACGTTGTGGCAGCAAAGGGAGCAAGATGTGCACGAGCTAACGAATTTGTTCCATACCCTACACACAAAATTGGATATTAAATATTTAG
This sequence comes from Pinus albicaulis, assembly GCA_034641835.2. Taxonomy (NCBI): domain Eukaryota; kingdom Viridiplantae; phylum Streptophyta; class Pinopsida; order Pinales; family Pinaceae; genus Pinus; species Pinus albicaulis. The sequence continues at coordinate 30,165 of JAXQQM020090919.1, forward strand.
AGAAACACTTGGTGCTCAAGTACCGCAGTTGTTTGCACATATACATTTAGGATGAAATGGAGTTCCTCGACATTACCTTGCTGGGCACGACATATTGATATTCCGCCAAGATCGAGCAGATATTTAAGTAGAAGAAGCGAGACTTTGGATCTGTGAATTTGAAGCCAGGGAAAGGCTCCCCCAAACTGCAAAACAAGAGGCAAAGCTAAATAGGGTGGCTTAGGACAACTAGACGAAGAAACAAGAAAAGAGAAACACCACAAATCCAAAGAAGGACATGGGGAAGTGGTGTGAATTTCATAAAAGCTCCACTCACAACACAAGTGAGTGTCTGGCCAAACAGTCTTTGGTGGTCAAGCTGAAGGCATCCGAATCAGATGCATGTTATGATTCTGAGTCAAAACCAGACAAGGGAAATGATAAAGGGAAGAAAATCATAGATGTGGAACCCAGTGCCACTGTTTCCAACCACCAATATCTAGAAGGAGGAACCCAAATATCCAGAGGAGTGGGAGCGCCTCTTCCATTCCTAGATGTTGGTGAAGGGTTCTTCACTGCAATTCATTGTCGATAGCGGAAGCTAAAAGAAGATAATTTCAGTAGAGGTCATGAAGTGGCTTGGCCTACCGACCACATCACACCCGTAGTTGTATACCATAGGTTGGCTTCACCAAGGAAGATATCCTTGCGTCAGCTAGCAGTGTCGTCTTCCCTACATAATCAATCCCTTCACCGATGAGGTACTAGGTGATATTTCTCTTATTGAAATTTTTGATGTATTATTAGGCCAACCATAATTGTGGAAGAGACATGTTGTGTACGAGTCTAGGCATGTGTTATTATTACTTTCAGAAATAATTTGTACAGGATACCGGAGGTAGTACCGCCTTCCGCTATCTCTTTTATTACCACCAAGCAATGCAGTAATATTATTTCACAAACCAGGAAATTAGTTTTCATTACGATTCGCCCACAAGGAAAGAAGAAGATTCTATCCGCATCCTCCAAACAGGGTGCCCCTATGCGACAAATACAGATGGACAAAGTCATAGAGCAATACAAAGACATTTTCTCTTTGCCTATAGAGGTTCTTGTAAATTTTTAGGTCAAGCACTCCATTGATCTAACCCCAGGTGCGTCGCTGCCTAATGGGCTGATCTATCAATGCTCTGTTTTGAGAATGATGAAATCAAGAGGCAGATCCAAGAGCTGTTGCAGAAAGGGCACATCAGGCTAAGCTCCTCACCCTGTGGTAACCCAATCGTGTTGGTACAGAAGAAGGAAGACACTTGGAGACTCTGTATTAACTATCGGGCACTGAACAAGATCATGGTCTGGAAAAGGTATCCAATCCCACATATCAATGACCTCCTGGACTAGCTCAAGGTGGGAAAATATTTCAGCAAGATCGACTTGAAGTCCGGGTATCACCAGGTACCAATTGAACCCTCTGATATATGGGAGATTGCCTTCAAAGCCAAGGAGGGCCTCTTTGAATGGTTGGTCATGCCTTTGAGGTTGACGAATGCTCTCGTGACCTTCATGCAGCTAATGGATGACATCTTGCAGCCATTCACCAACTCATTTGTGGTGGTGTATTTTGATGACATCTTGATCTTCAGCTAGAGTTGGGAAGAACACCTCCACTGCATCTGACAGGTCCTCCAAACACTGTGGCAACACAAGTTATGTGCCAATTTGGAGAAGTTCACTTTTGGCATGACCCAAGTTAAGTATCAGGGAAGCATTATTGATGAGAAAGGGGTGCATATGGATTCAGATAAGATCCAATTATTTCAGGATTAGCCAGCCCCAACCACTCTATTAATGGAACTTCATAGCTTTCTGGGTCTTGCCAATTTCTATTGTAGGTTCGTGTTGGGATTTTCTCATATAAATTTTCCCTTTAGTCAAGTCACTAAGGGAGGAGTGAAAGAAAAATTATTTTGGTCTTAATCTCAACAGAATCCATTCGTAGAGTTGAAACATTACCTATGCTCTACACCAGAGCTCACATTACCAGACTTGAAACAACCATTTGAGATTGAAGAAGATGCCTTTAACTATGCTATTGGGGTAGTTATTACTCAACATGGGCATCCAATGGCATATCATAGTGAGACACTTTCGGACACAGTCTAGAAGTATCCCACTTATGAAAAAGATATGTATTCCATTGTGCACGCTATCCGACAATGGAAGCATTACATTTTGGGAAATGAAATGGTCATCCACATAGACTGTCGACCCCTGCAGTTCATACAGACGCAAGGGAAGTTGTAGAAAGATCACCATCAAAAGTGATCCACATACTTGCAACAGTTTCATTTGAACATCAAGTACAAGAAGGGCACCACCAATAATGTTGCAGACTGCATCAGTCGTCCACTAATCGTGGCGCTAAACAATGTGCTCAACTCTTGTGGGCACGAGACTTCCGAAAGGCTTCTTCTCTACAAAATCAATTGAAAATTCTACCGCACATACAAGACGCTCTTAGAGGGTAAGCAAGTTCCAAAATTTCACCTCCAGGATGCACTGCTACGTCACTTGGGACACCTTTGTGTTCCTTAAAGCGAGTGTGCCAATATGGTTTGGGAAGCGCACTATAGTCGAGTCATTGGGCATTTCCGAGTCAAGAAAATAGTGGCAGTACTGCAGAAGTATTTCTATTGGATGAACCTTTGACAGGATGTCGGGAAGTACATCAGATCCTACACTGCCTGCACCATTCCCAAACCGACCATCAAGAAGCATGGCATCAATACTCCGCTGCCTACCCCTAATCAACCTTGGGAATCCATATCCATGGATTACATGTCACAACTTCCTTCTATTGAGCATGGAAACGACTGTGTTATTGTGTTTATCGACAGATTCTCAAAGATGGCCATCATGGCGGTCTGCAATAAGAATATCACAACAGAAGCCATTGCTAAACTCTTCTTTGAATGAGTGTGGGTATCGTTGACCTATAGAAAACATCTAAATATCCCTCAAGGCACTAAAAGAATCAAAGGGGCCGCTCATCAACACAGTGATGCATAAGAGGTGATAGGTTGCATGTGAGAACTTCGTGGTGCAAACACTTGACCGCAGAGGTGACAGGCTGCACACAGGCACTGTGTAGTGCACACACTTAACTGTAGGGGCACATTCTGTCGGCTACCATGATGAAGGTGGAGGAAGAAGCAGACCCCCCTGCAGTGTTTGACATCAGTAGACAGGCCAGCCAATCAGATGTGCTCCAGGGGGGATCACCAAAGTCTCCAATGGCTTTCCCAACCCGCCGAAATGCATGGTGGGGACCACCTGCCTAGGGTCTGAAAGGTAAATGGTAAAGTATAATATTAAATGAGGAACGTTCCACCACGGCCATGACACTAAGGACCCTCTGCAACCCCTCGCCGCAACAAATATATTGTTTAGGATTTGGCCCATGTGGCCTTTAGTTGCCGATTTATTTATTTTTTAAGCTATCAAAGAGTGGTGCTCGGAGCACGCTCCATTTTTTATTATGATGAATGTACTGTAATATCAAGAAGGAATATCATGAGAAAAGCCCGTAAGAAACTCTATAAGAAAAAAAATCAAAGACAGACAAGAGGTTCTAAATTTTGTCTGAGTTTTTGGTCCTATCTATTTCTCACCATGTATAAACATTTTGTTCTTTGAAATGTATATTTTGGGAAGCTATTTTGAGGCTACTATAACATGAAACTTGCAGTCAACTGGATTCCACTTGAATTGATGAGCATTATGTATGTGTATTTCTTCAGTTTGTTGTTATCAGTCATTCGATATATGCTATTCAACAGATTCCATGTGTAAAAGTCGTTGGACGTAACTAGTTTAATTTCATGAATTTTTTTAATGTTCTCGTAGAGGAAGGATAACACTCATACTTTAAACTTGTATACAACCTTAAATCACGCTACATGGAATGTTGTATTCACATGTTTCTATTCTATCATATTTCTTCTCATTCTTGGAGAGTTGGATTCTTATATTACTTAAGCCTAGTCTCATCAGAATTATTCCTTGAATTATTCTCTGCATCGCACTTTTAAATCAAGTTCTGTTCATTAATTTTTGTTTAGCCCTGTTGATACCTTCCAATTAAATATAGCTTCCTGAAGCCCATTCTTAGCCTTTATGTATACATGAGATCAGTATCAAGAACCATCAACATTCCTGAACCATTACTCTTTGAACCATCTCAATGAAATAACCTAGAGGAAACCGCACAGTGGGACCATAATTCTCTAATTTTAAGATGTCCTAAGCACTGGTCCTCTAACAACACAGGGGTTGTCTCTAGGAGTTACAACATATTTTTGGCATCATTGTCGGGGATAGAATTAGAAAATATTTCCCTGGGATACGACACAGTTTTCACCCTTCAATCAGGTGAGCAAGAAGGGTTGGGGGTTTTCCATCTCTCACCTTGGTGACTCCACTGTCACAAAATTCAAAGTATAGGTAACCTTGGCTTTAACCGGGCCTCACACCCAGTCAGATACCACTCAAAAAAACACACCCTCTATATCTGACCCTGAGAAATTAATCTCCAAGAGAATTTGGAAAGAAAAGGCCCTGAGTCAGTCTCATTTACCCCCTTTATCCCTTGAAGAATATTCCTCCTCACAACGAGCTAAAACCCATGGCCCAGATTCCGTTGCCCGAGTTTTGGAGTACCCCCCTGATGTTTTCAATCCTTTCAACTCATTTTTTAAGGAAGAAACAAAGTAAGTTGGATTTCACTTCCCCAGGTTTCACCCTACACCCAAGGTCGAGGAGGTAAAGGACATCCCAAAAACATACCAAAACATTCCATCCTTGCATAATACACCTGTCACCTCTCAATTTTTTCATCAGCAAACTCAAGTCATAAATACTCCCCCTCCTGTGCACGATATGGCAGTACCTGGTTTTTTGTTAAACAAGTATGCCCCCTTGGCTCTTCCCCAACTGTTGAATGATATGCCTCAAGGTTATCTAAAGCTCCTTCCTCGATTCACTGGAGAAGATAACATTGCAGCAGAGAGACATGTTGAGAACTTTTTCGCTTTTGCAGAGAACTTGAATGTGGAACACATAGATGTGGTGTTGAGACTCTTCATCCAATATTTGGATGGTGAAGCTCGAAAGTGGTTCAAATCCTTAACAGATAACTTCGTTCATACTTAGGAAGGGATGGAGAATGTCTTTAACAAAAATGGGGAGAGAAGAGGGATCATGGATACATCCTCACTGATTTTAATGCTATGAAAAAAAAACATAACAAGGATGTCACAGATTTTATTACGAGATTCAACAAGTTATATAATAATCTCCCTGCAAAGAGAAAACCTCCTCAAGCAGTTGCTAAGGTAGTATTTGTCGGAAATTTTGAGCCCAAATTCGGTTTCACCCTCAGGGACAGGAAGTCTGCATCTTGTTGAAATTTTCAACGAAAAACAGTGAAACCGAATTTATGATACTGGTGAATCATAAATTCAGAAAGGACAAAATTGACCACATACTGGTGTAGGATTCCGATCATGCATGAGTAAGGAATTCAGTTACATATTAGTGCTAAATGTGGGCGTCTAATTTATTTTTCCCTTAAATAAATTGGAAAATAAATAGTAATTTCATCTCATAACAACTTGTATCAGTTAACTAAGATATAAAGACTGAGTTAGCTCAAGAATTTCGAGTTGAGGGTCAAAGGTGAGGCATGCAGAGTGATTCTAATATTTTGGGGGTCCATTTGTAGTTGTAGCACTAGTGTGGTGTGATTGTAACTGCAGTGTGATGTGAGTAATCTATTAACTCAAATTAATTGAGCTAAAATCACTTATTAATTAGTGCTAAAATGTAGAAGAATAAAGGTGTCAATCCATCTTCGTTTTTTTTTTTTATGCTCGCTCGGCCGTGTTGCCGCACCCTAGCAAACCGCCGATGCTCTGCCGCCGCTTGCCTCTTGGGCATAGCCCCTCCGGAGTCCTCCCTAGAGGTGACCGCTTCTCTGATCCAGGCCCAGACCTTGGTTTTCTCTGCACTGGTCAATTCCTTGGCCCCTCCTCACCCTAAACCGACACTTTCCAAATTTGTTAAGAAACTTGATGGTTTGTAGGAGGTTGTTCTTCTGCCTTCTCTGCCTCGCATGGCTTCCCTCTCTCTCATAGAGAAGGGCCTAATAGGTCAATTCATCGGACTCTGGCCCTCCCCAAAGACTGTTCAGAAGTGGGTCGAGCGAAACTGGGCTGATAAGATCTCCGGAAAAATTTCCATCCGCTTCTATGGAAAGGGCTACTTCACCTTCCACTTTGAGACAAAAGAAGATAAAGATCTGATATTCAGGAATGGTCCCTATTTTATGGACACCAGGGGCATGTATCTCAACAAATGGATGTTAGATTTCGATCTTGAACTTTACGTTCCAAATGTTGTTCCTTTCTGGGTCCGCCTCTCGCACCTCCCTTTACATTGCTGGGGGGATGATTCTGTCCGAGCCATCGGGAACGTAGTAGGAAAATTCATTGATCGCAGTGAACCGAAGAAAAACATGCAAGCTTGTTCCAAGATTTGTGTCGAGGTGGATCTGGGCAAAGGCCTCCCCGAGGCTATAAAGCTAAAATTTGATGAATGGACGCATATCCAGTAGCTTGACTATGAGCAGATCTTGTTTAAATGCAAGCTATGTCACGAGTATGGTCACTTTGCTAATCGTTGTTCAAAAATTATAGATTTTGAATCTCCCAAATCTAATTCACAATGGGAAACTATGAAAATAAAGAAGACCTCCTCTAACCCTAAAAGCAATCCCCCTGGTGCCCCTCCTCCAAAATCCAACCCTTCATCCTCCTTTTCTCCCAAGATCTTGGATCCAAGCCATCAGCTTCGATGCCACCCTCTCCTCCCCCCCCCCCCCCCCAAATCCACTTTAGATCTGTCCAATCCATTCCCCTCCATCTCTCCTCCTAACGATGACCCCCCCTCCTCAACTCTTCCTTCCAGCCCGATTCCCCTCGCCCCTCTCCTACCCTCCCTGACCCTCCCTCCTCCTCCCAGGATCCTTCTTCCATTCGAATCACAAGGAAATCCATGAAAGAGCGTGGAGCTACTCTGTAAAACACTAAAAATAATGGCCCAGGAGGGAAGTCATACAAGCAGCACCAGGATGAAAATGCCCAAAAGGATATAGCAATGGGAACACATAACCCCATCGAAACCTATATATTGGGACAGAACAGTAAGGATACAATGAAAAAGGAACAAGGAGGGAAAGCAACTCTCCTAACAACCCTTTTACAATGATGAAATTCTTGTCATGGAATAGTAGGGGTCTAGGGCACCCCTCCAAAATAGCAGCCCTGAGAGACCTAATAAATCAAGAGAAGCCATAAATTATTCTCCTACAAGAAACAAAACAAGGAGATCTGAAAATGAAAGCAATTTTGGACAAAATGAAGCACTATGGTGGCACCCTATCTGAATCAAGGGGTGCTTCTGGCGG
>JAXQQM020071480.1:0-81181 GCA_034641835.2 Pinus albicaulis
CTAGCTATATTTTTCCCTAGATGCACTAAGGGGCACCCCAAAAATGATTGCCCATTGAATGTCATAGAGGTATTCTCTATTTGTGAGGAGAACCATGCAAATAAAAAATGTACCTCTATTCTAGGCTTGAAGGTTGTATATCAAGGGGTATATAGTATCTTCAAGCCACTTTGCCTCATCAACCAGAGGAGGTCACAAGGCCCTTGACCATATTAACAAGGCATGCAAGGTGCACATTATCCTTCTTTCAATCCAAAAAATAGTGCACCCTTCTAGCCTTGGTATCCTCCAACTCACTCATATTGGTTTATTCCCTCTAATTGGTCCTATTCTCCTTGACCTTCCTCCTCGACCTATCGATCCATCCTTCTATCCATACCAAATGTTATTCATCCATAATTTTCACTATCTGAGGATGACTAAGTATCGGTTCTATATTTCTAGAAACAAAGTTCATGAACATTGTGAGTTCTAGAAATCTCATTACCTTCATTATCCTTAAGATAATTTTTTCACTATTTCATCATCCCATCATGTCAATCTTAGCTCACCCATCCCAAAAGACCCATCATGGGCTCATGTCACTCATTTTGTCTTTTTTTTGTCACCTTTGGCCTCAGCCCTCTATTTTGTTTTGCCTAACTCCTCCATTGTCCATCTAGGAATTTTAAGGGCATTTTTTCTTGGTTTCATGACCTCCATGGTTAAAAATCAACAAGGCCTGTATCTTGATACTATTACACCTCCTCCTATCCTTAGTATACCTTCATAAACACTTCCCATCACTCCTATCCCTCAAATTCATCATTTTTCTACAAAACCTAGTCTATTGCCACAATTTGACACTTTTTAAGACTAGGCATGTGTTTTGCCTTTTTGGACCCATTCCCCTAACTCAATCCTTGAAATTCCACTTTTAAATACTCCTTAACATCTATCCCTATCCCCAAAAATTTCCCCATGAATTTATACAACCCTTAACCCCTTCATTCCCCTCCCTCTACAAGGCAGTCCTAAGTCCCCTACACCAAACCCTAATTTCCTCTTCCAACTAAGCTAGGGTTTGATATGAAAAGGAGGCACAATAGAAAAGGATTCATTTGATATATCATGTCAAAAATAATAATTCCATACCAACTCATAGACATCATGCCTCCATTATTTTCCAAGAATTCATTCCAAGAGACAAGCCATGTGTCACCCCTAGGGCCATTTTTTCTTCAAATTGTGTTTCTGACCAAACAGAGATGAATTTGACAAAAGTGAGAGAGGTTTTTATCCAATGTAGTCCCAAGAAGAAACACCTCCTTCAGGTTTTACATAAGTATCATGTTTTGGGAGAAATATCAAAAACACAATTGTCCCAGGAGAATTTATGCATTGCTGGAGTGACCTTGGGAAACTAAGGTTTTCTCACAGCTGGAGTGTCCAAATGACTTGAGTGATCAGTCAAAAGACAACTGGAATTCAAGATATTTCCAATGAGCTATCATGAGTTCAATTGGGAGTTAAGGAAGGCCTCCAAAATTTGTCTGCACCAGCACTCTACATTTTTTCACCATCATTCACCACTTTCTGACCAGTGTTGGGAAAAGCAGTTTTTGGATAGGTAAATGGACACCAAAGGTAAAATAAAAAGACGTTTTGGAAATTATACTCAACAATATTTCCAACAAGATATCACGGAGCTCATCCCGACACCGAGAAGGCCTCCAAATGCCCTCTGCAAATTGGCATTACGCATAGACAGAGTGGCGTTGTGCACAAAGGAAATTTGGCCAAGGTTGCCCAAAAGTGGCCAAAATTCATTTTTTTCTCCTCAAAGTTTGGGAAGAATGGAAAACAGGTAAAATTATGACAAATAGCCTCCTTCATAACAGTAGATGGCTTCAAAGTGTTTCAAGCTGCCCTCTAAGGTTTAACAAAGAGGCACTGATTCCACCTCACCAAAAGAAAAAATGACAAAGAGTATCAGTGCAAGGGTTTTGACTTCTCAAAAGTACAATAAGACGAATTTTCAAATATTCAAAGGGGAGGAAAGCATGAGGTGAAAAAATAGTGATCAAAGGTAGAATTTGTGTAGACACCTGCAAAAACAGAAGTGGCCAAGAGAGACACAAAATGGTTTAAAAATTGCTAACTTTTCCCAACAAAGATATATCACTGGCAAACTAATCAAAGGAACAAAAATGTAATTGGTCTGAGAGCAGTAATGCCTCCAACAAGGGTTTCATTATCAAAATCATATTCTGCAAAAGATAGCTAAACATGAATGACACTTCTGTAGGACTGTCAAAAATGCTTACCTACAGGAAGATTGATAAGGTCAAAGCAAACCTAAATGATTCTAATGATGATGACACATCTAAAAACCAAAGTACTATTGATGCTCACTGTTAGGATTTTCATGCCAAAAATACTCCACTATTTCATAGTGAAAAACATGACAGAATGAAAGTTAGAGGAATGGGAAATTTCTTCTTTTATTCCATCCACCAAACAATCAAAAGGCCTAAAAGATGTAGGGTTGAAGACTCCAAGGTGAAAGTACCGAAAAGGTTCACATGTTTACTATTTACAAGAATTGAAATTCATGAAAAGGACATAGTGAATAAAACCTTCAAAACGGAACACTAATGTCATTGTTTGCCTATTTTTATCAAGAACTTTGTCAAAATGACCTTTGATTTTCAAGAAAAGACTCATGTTTTCAAGTATGGGTAAGAAGCCCAATTTAAGCTTGTGGAAAGGTTTTTGAGTACAAGGAGAACATCATGATGATCTAGCAAAGTTAAAAATCATTTTTTCCTCAAGGTCCTGCCACCTATAGGACAAAAAGAACAAAAAAACAGTGAACAGAAATAAGGGAAAGCAAACATTATAATGGTGGGGTTTTTATCCTAAAATCATTTCTCAAAAAGAGTATAAGGCTCTTCTTTTACCCTCCTCCCAACTCATTTTGGCTTGAAAAGGAAGAGGAGAGCTGTTGAAGCAATTTCTAGGGGTTTTTCTGCAAAAATTGGTAAAGGTTTCAGGTGCTACGCACGAGAGCTATCGACAACTGGAGAAACCGCAATGTTAAATTACACGCAACGCACACGGGAGAGCGACACTACGCACTGTGAAGGTGTTGCGCACGTGCCTCGGACTTGGTCAAAATTGCTCAGAGGTTGCCAAAATCAAATTTTTCTGCTTCCAAGCCCCTGCACAAAGTTAAACAAGGTTGGTGGCCCCTCTTCTCGCCCTCCAAATTTTTTCTTTTGCATGCATGATCAAAGGAGGAGTTCAAAAACCTAAAAACTTATCAAAACCCTAATCTTCATGGAAATCAGACCTTTGACCTTCTAGGGAAAGAATTACCATTTTGAGTGTGATCATGAGCATAAAGGCACTCAATGCAAGACAAGCCTTCTCCTAACTTTGGAAGCATTCCTTGATTACTTCATTTTGCCCTCATTTGCTAAAACCTGCCCTCACATCACACATTTGTCCTCCCTAGACCTAAAGCTTTCACCAAACTAAAAACCATTCTATTCTAAGATACACAAAGTAGTGAGAACTTGGATGAAGACAGTGATGGTGATGATACAAATGAATGACTCCCAAGTACAGAAAGAGGTATTGCTGATGAGCAAGATGAAAGCCAAGAAGATAGTGAAGACAATGATGAGGGTGACAGTCAGCAAAGAAAATAAACATGACAGTTAAGAGGGAAATGTGAATAAACATGAAAATAAGCATATTCATAGTGCAAACAATGAAAATATGGATGAAAATATTGAACATGAAGAAAAATAAGGTGAAAATGAAGAAATAGTAGATCAATAAAATGAAACTAGCAAGGCACAAATAGGATTTGATGAAGGAGACAGTGATGAAAAGAATGCCATTGATAGGACAGTCAATGAGGAAAAGGACAGTAAGAGAGATAAGTCATGATAGTCATGACACTAATCAGACTCTTAATGAAAAATAAAACCAAAGTGACAGTGCAGGAAATGATAAATAAGAGGACATCAATGAAGGACAAGGCCAAAGTGAAGCAGATGCGAAGGCTGATGATCAACTCCAAGACCAAGGTAACAATACTGAAGATAGAAAGACGGGTGACAATGATGAAAGTGTTGAAGGCAGTAGTAAGGCTCACAGCTCTCCCAATGGGCAAGATAATGATGCACAAATTTATGGGAAATCTAGCAGTAATGGTAATGACATAGTTTGAAGAAGGAGGCATTAATACAAAGGATGACCATGATAGTACAACAAGAAAAAGACAAGGCAGCCAAGGAGACAGTCATGACATTATTCATCCTCCTAATGATAAATAAAGATACCCTTTTTATTGAAATTTGAGCACTCAAAGAAGGTAAGGACCAAGAAAAAATTAGAGACATGGCTCAATATTTTCCACAGGCTTCTCAAATCCTTTGAAGAACTTGTCCGCCAAATTTAAGGAAATGTGAGAAAATTTTGTCGTTTTCAAATTTTGAGCCCTCTGTGTGCAGAACCCTAGGCACTACACACAAAATTGGTGCATCCTCAGCTTTCCAAATTTATATTTTTGGATTCCAAAATAACCACAGTCTGCTCACAAAATTTCAGATCATTTGGAACGTTTTTGACCCTCCAAAAGGTCAAAAAACATCAAAATTTTGACCTTTCTACCTCATTTTCAGACCAAGCGCTACGCACAGAGCAGTGTTGGAAAAATTAGTTTTTGAATAGGCAAATGGCATCCACTTAGCACAACTCAAGAATTTCTGGAAAGAGACTCATCAGGATTTCCAATGAGCCACCATGGAGCCAAATTCGATATAGGGAAGGGGTCCAAAACTCAGCCACAAGAGACCCTATTTTCTGTTGAAGTGGTGCTACGCACAGAGGCTGCCTAGTGTGTTTTGGACCAAAAAAAAAAAAAACACACTCATTTATTGTAAATAGATATTTTTGATTTTTTTAAGGCAATTTACTCTAGAATTAGGTGCAAATAGTTATTTTGGCATTTATTTCTTAGGATATTATGTGCCTTGGGCCTTGCATGGTCTCTTGGCCATAAATGACATTTATGGTTATATTTGACATTTTCCTACCACATTTAGGGTTTTAGTCCTCCTTTGCTCCATAAATAGAGCATGAGGCCCCTATGTATTTTGTTGGCATTTGATGAGCTTGAAGAGCAATATACATGGTTTCATGAGCTTGGAGAAGAAATCGGTTTTGTGAAGTGGATGAATGGCATCTTTGCTTGGATGATGGAGAAGCTTGTTTGCAGGATTCCATAGCTTGGTGAATGTTGATGTTTTCCTATTTTTTCTATTGTTTCCTTTGTTATCATTATGTTTCATGTTTCTTAGCTGCTATTAAACAGAAAATTATAGGTTGAGACATGTTCTTTGAGGCACCTCAATCTTCCTATTTGTTATAGTCTTTATGTTTTCTCTTTTGGTCATTTTAAGGAATTATTTACTGCTCCTTAGGTCCACCAATTTTTTTTTTGTTTCATGTGTGGTTAGTATGCTAGCTTTCAAGTATGATTCATGGTATGCCCTACTTATTTGAAGTTTTCAAAACCCTATCTTGAAGCCTTCCTGTGAAATATTGATTGTTAGGTTAAGTCAAAGAGGTCTCTTTCGATCCTACCCTTTGTCCATGCTTGCAAAATTGTTTCAGAGTTCCCAATAGCTTGATATATGCTGTTTAGGAGTTCCCTCTCCATAAATTGAGTTATTTGTATTGTCTTATGTGTTTTCCCAAAATCTGAAGGTGATTTTCTAAAGTTAGAAGCTCTTATGCTCTCTATGTATCACTAGAATGTTTCTCTTGGATGTTTATTAGTTTATATTATGGTTTATTGAGCTTAATGGTTTGCCCTACCTCATGGATTGTAACTTTTAAACTATATATGTTTAAGACCTCTTAGTCTTTCCCAAACTTAATGTTCACTACACATCATACATCACTTTAAGGACCCTTTGACCTTACTAAATCGACCCTACAATACACTCTATTTCATCATTTAGGCACTCTTGACTTTCACTTGACTCCATGGCCCAATGGCTTTGACATACTCTCACTCCACCTATCCCATTTGACCATCTTTCCCAACCAAAACAATCAACAAACCCTACCCCTAATAACTAGCCTATAATCAAAACCCTAAAGAAAAAAGAACACATCCTTTGCACCCATAGAGAGATCCCTCTCTAAGTCCAGGAAGGCTAGGTCCTCAAACTCCAAAGCTTGGTTCCATGTTACCCTGTCATTTGGTCTACCAATCTGCCAAATCATGGGACCCTAACATTCTGGCGATCATGGTGGGACCTTCTGAGTTAGTGACAATCTAAGTACCCCTTAGGACTCCAAAATCCCTTTTTAAAGAGTGCCCAGTGATTAATTTGTCACCTCATCGCCACCCTAACATTCTGGCGATCACGGTGGGACCTTCTGAGTTAGTGACAAACTAAGTATTCATTAGATCTCAAAAAAATCACAAAAATCCTTAGATTGGTATTTGGTTGTTGATGGTGGACAACAATAAAATCCTTAAAACAATAAAAATCATCCACCCAGCGACTCCACTGGTCTTCAGTAACCCTGTCGACCCCACTAGTTCTTATAAACTCCCCTGAGAATGCATTAATAAATCCCAATCATGTTGATGGTGGACAGCAAAGTTGAAATCGTCCACCTAGAGACTCCACAACTCTTAGTAGACCGAAAGACACCACTGGTAGAGAACTCTAGATTGGTTGAAAAGATTCAGTGACCCTTTCTGATTTACAAACATGGATCCAAGGATACAAAGGAGATATTCTCCAATGAGTAGAGATCATATCCCTGGATTCCCACACAAAATTCCTGAAATAAATTGGATAAAAAACCTACCTATATTTCATCTCATAAAATTTCATAAACACATATGGGGGTTAAAGGTTGAATGGCACGATTACTGCCTCATGAAAATGTTTATGGCAACATTAGAAAGTAAGGCAAGAAATTGGTATTAATGGCTAAAATATGGTAGCTTGTTTTCCTTGAAATATTTCCACAAGGTGTTTTATGAACGTTATAAAGAACATTGTCCATATTTATCATTAGCTGAAAATTGTTGTGATCAATCTGGAGATTTCATACAACACCTTGTAAACATGGATGAGGATTTAGGGAATTGGAATCCTGAAGATTTATTAGAAGAACTCCATGCGTTTCATTCTCAAGATAGCTATCATGAAAACCTAGAGGAGTTAGAACCCAATCAATAAATAGAAGGAAACCCACAAAATCTCTTTGAAGGCACAAGTAATGATTCACCATATCTTCTAGGTGAGGCTCAAGAAAACATTCAGCCTCAAAATAAAGCTTCACAAGAGAAAGAGAACCATTGTACTTCTATCCAAAGAAAGATAAAAATTACTTCTCTTTTGACTGAAGAAGAAATAAATCAGATGCTAAAAATTTAGCCAGCCTCTAAGCCTTCATATGAACAAAACATTCATGTTCCTCCTCCTACTAATGCCATCTGCCATAAAACAGAAAGTGAACTTATAGATTAGTTCAAAGAAGAATAGACTGGTAACCCAATATTTTTGATTGGTGAAATTATTTATGTTGATGATTCTCCAAATTTTGATCAATATAATGATGATGATGTTATCCAAATGGAAACTAACCTTGTAGAGCAATCAACAGTTGATTTGTGGGATGAAGCTTGCTATCATCAACTTGAAAAAATTAAGTAGCAAATACAGGTCACCTATGACACTAATGATGAAAGCCTTGAAATTTTAGAAGTAAGTGAGGAGTCTCTGACTCTTTGCTCTACTTCACTTCAGTCCATCAGAAATAACTTTCACATAATTGGAAATCAATAGTCTTTCATCTTTGATGTTGAGGTTGAGGAGGATGAGGAACTTCTTTAGCAAGTTTTCAATGAGGAGCCTTCTCCTAAAATGGTTGAGGAAATCATTTGGAACATGGAATCCTCCTTAACTCCATATTTTCAGCCACCAAGTTCCTTTGAAATACAAATTAGTGATGAAGCCATGGAAATTGATGATCACAAGAAAGTTGTTGCACTTCTTTCTCAAGAAGATTTGTTGCCAAAGAATGCTCCTACTCATCAACATGGTGGTTTTCACACAGAGCTCAGATCTCTCTATCAAAGCACATCAAGTTTGTTAGAGGATAACATTGACATATATGATGAATCTACCAATTCAGAAGATCACAAGGAAGAGGTGGAATTTCTTTCCCAAAAGAGTCCCAAGCATAGCCAAGTGGAAGAAGGAGTAGTCCTGAATGAAGCTTATGTCTCAAATCCTCTAGATCAGGTATTATTCCAAGATCCATTTGTTTTTTTCCTTGATAAATCTAAAGGAGGAGTGTGTTCTTCCAAGAACAGTTTTTTGCAAAGTGTGAGAAAATTTTTAAGCATTACTTCTCGAAAACAAGTGAGGTGGAAGTGGCCTTTTAATTTTGTCAGCACCCTTAAATAGTTGAACCAAGATCCCTCATGCAATCATCTGCTTGATTGGTTGTATTGGAAAAGGGAGTTCACCAAATGAATGTATATATCATGTATAAATTAGATTAGGATAGATAGGCATGCAAATAAGCTCAGCCTTTGAGCATCTTTTAGTTATAGATTGTTTTGAAAATACAAAAACAGAGAAAAGATGAAAAAAGAGGGCAAATTTGAAAAAAGATGTATAGCCCCATACCCAAAAAATTGTACTATTGAAAGTGTGCAAGCCTAAATGCCACTACTTGTTCCAAAAAGTCTTGTTCAGTCATCTAGCCTAATCATGGTTGAACATGTTTTCAATTTATTGCTGATAGAAATCTCACCCCTATTGAACTAAATTATACAATAACAGAAAAGGAATTCTTAGTCATCATATATGCCATAAAAAATTTTATACATTACATAATTAGCTATCAATTATTTCTATATACTGATCATTCTTCCATTAGTTACTTAGCTAATAAACCAATTACAAATGGGCGAGTGACTCGTTGGATGTTAATTTTTTAAGAGTTTGACATCACTATGAAAGATTGTCCAGGAAGGGAGAACCCAGTCGCATATTTTATGTCTTAGGTTCCAAAGATAAATGATCCACTAGCAGTGGATGACCAGTTTCCTGATAAACATTTGTTTATCGTAGCAGTGAAAGCGCCATGGTATGCAGATGTAGAAAATTATCTTGCAGTAGGAAAATTTCCCAGGCATTTAACAACAAAATAAAGGAAACCGATTGTCAAGCGCAGCGCCCGATTTTCTTGGATTGATGGATATCAGTTCCACACAATGTCTGATATGCACATACACATATGCATTCAAGAAGATGAAATTTATGACATCCTGAAGGCCTGCCATGATGAACCTTGTCGTGGACACTTCACAGACCGCAGAACCAATCACAAAGTATTATAAATGAGCTACTATTGGCCCACTATTTTTAAAGATGCTAAGAAATATGTGTAAACATGTGATAGCTACCAAAGGATGGGCCACTCCGATTAATCAGATGAAATTTCATTACAACCACAATTTTTAATAGAACCTTTTGAATGGTGGGCGTTGGATATTGTTGGCCCATTCAATCCGCCATCAAACCAAAAAGCCTACATAATTGTTGGACTGGGCTTGATGAAGGCTCAAACTAAAAGACTTCAATAGATAAATGAATTGGACAAAGCCTAATAACTTTCTCTACAATGTACCGCAATCGTTCAGCAGCAATGGGCTAAGTGGCATGACAGCCTTATCAAGAAGAAGTCATTTCAGGAAGGAGACTAGGCACTCCTCTACGATTCCAAATTTCAAGACTTCCCGGGTAAATTACAAACAAGTTGGCTCAGTCCATATGAAATTCAAGAAGTGCATAACAATGGCACTCTCGCTTTGACCACCCCATAGATGGGTCTGGCTCTTCCTTCCGAGTAAATGGAAATCAAGTACGTCTTTATCATAAACCAATCACAAGGATTCTTTTTTCCAACAGGCACGTGACAACCCCGCTATGAAAATTTTAGCTGCAGGGATTAATGACCCAGCAACTTTACTTTCATGAAAATATGTTCCTTTCAGTTTGTAAATAATGTATATATTTTCTTTCATTGGATTGTAATTTTTTATTTTTAGATAAGCATCACTGTACAAATGAAAAAAGCCCCTTGTTTTCCTTTCTTTCCTTCTTTCGTTTTTGCATGTTTTTATTGTTCATTTAACAACTCTTGTTCGATCAAATGAACAATCGTTGTTTGATTAAACGAAAAATCGATTTTTATTTTTGCGTGTTTTTTTTGTTCAATCAATTGAACAACTTCTATTTAATCGATTGAACGGCTGCTATTCGATCAAATGAACAACCAATTTTTCTTTTGTGTATTTTTTTTGTTCAGTCAATTGAACATCTGCTATTCGATCAAATGAACAACTAATTTTTATTTTTGCGTGTTTTTATTGTTCAATCAATTGAACAACTGCTTTTATGTCAAATGAACAACTAATTTTTCTTTTGTGTGTTTTTGATGTTCAATCAATTTAGCAATTGCTACTCGATCAAACGAACACATGATTTTTCTTTTTGCATGTTTTTGTTTTTCAATTGATTGAACATTTTTTATTCAACCAAATGAACAATTGATTTTTATTTTTGTGTGTTTTTGTTGTTCAATCAATTGAATAGCTATTTTTCAATCGATTGAACAACTGTTGTTCAGTCAAATGAACAACCAATTTTTCTTTTCTGTGTTTTTTTGTTCAATCAATTGAAGAGTTGTTTTTTAGTCAATTGAAAATTCATTGTTCGATCAAACGAACAACCAATTTTTCCTTTTGCGTGTTTTTTTTGTTCAATCAATTGAACATTTGTTGTTCAATTGATTGAACAATTGTTGTGCAGTCAAATAAACAACCAATTTTTCTTTTTTGTTTTTGTTGTTCAATCAATTGAACATTTGATGTTCAAACAATTGAACAACTATTTTTCGATCAAATGAATAGCCAATTTTTCTTTTGTGTGTTTTTTTTGTTCAATCAATTGAACATTTGTTGTTCGATCAAATAAATAGTCGTGTTTTTTTTGTAATAAATAGTTGTTCAATAAAATTAACTTTTGCCATTTTTATTTCCATTTAATAATTTTATTCATATATTTTGTCATGAAAATCATCTTGTTGGATGAGGAATGTGTACCTGGGAAAGAGAAAAAAAGCGATACTAATCACATTATGATTTATTTTACCTTTGATGGGTATCTTTATTTTTAGACATTGATATGGTTCATCTATATAATGGCTTGCTGGATATCTCCTTTTCAAACATATTATAAATGATTCATTATCTTAATACCATGATGTTTTATCTTTTTACACTATCAATGGATGATCCTCTTTGGCATGATGACTTAGGAATAAGGACATAACTATTATTGGCATTTTTTTTTCTTCTCACGACATCCCTAACTCTTAAGGAGTTAATGAGCCTTCATCCATTTATGATGAAAACTAAGAAAATAATATGAAAATATTCTTAGAGAGGATAAGGAGTCTCATCATGATCTAGCCTACCATGATCATAACTAGGAAACAAGTGGCATTCCCATAATGGACACCACACCAGGGAAATGACCTTCTATATAGGTAAGAGCTGCCTGAAGGACAGGAGGTATCATCACGAGCCAGCCTGATCACTTTGTTAAACCCTTGTGAATGGCACTCTGATGATCTAGTTACCATGCCAGCAAAGTGGTCTTTCTATAGAATTAAACAATTTATCTATGTCTTAAACAGAGGATTCTGGCTCATTTTTGGGTTAAAAAGCAATCCTGTCAAGGCTATGGACACCTGCTAGAAGAAATGGCTATGTTTGTGGTATTTGAGTTTTATGATAATATCCAATCATTATATATTCACTTATTTCCTACTGACTCATTCCCAAAGATGAATTTACCGTTTGAACAATGTTATCTTTATATTAACCAATATGCATGGTAGACTACACTTTCATATGAATTAAATTAATTATTCTTGATCACTTGATACCAATAGATGTTATCATTCCTTACCTATCATGCTTCTATCACATATTTCCATCAAATAAAAAATATTTTTCTCATAATAATTATTTCTCAGTTTTTCTCCTTTTTGGTCATTTCCCCACTATTCTTATGATTTGTGTTGATTCGACCGATTCCTTCCACAATGTATGTTTCTTTGATTATTATTTTGCTGCATTGATGATCCTCAACGTATTTCCTCTTTTTCTATGCTCTAAGGGCGTGGACGCCCTTCTAAAGGTGTACATTATGGGCAATCATGTGAACTAATTATCAAAATCCTCTAAAACCTACTGATGCGAAAAGAAAATATAATTGCATTTATATTTTTAAAAACAGTTTCAAAGTATTTCATGCAGTATTTGTGTTGTTCCAAATTAACAAAGCTGTGAGAAGTGCATGCAGAAGTGTGAATTCGGTTTTTGAAGCACAACAACTATAGGTGGGAGATCTGCCCCCAATGAACCCACAATACTCAATATCAAAGAGCAAGCTCACGTTTTTCTTCGTCGCGTTGGTTGGCTTCCATATCTGGAAAAAATACAAGGATTCCACACTGAGATAACATTAGAATTCCTGCAGAACTTGCAGGATGGACACACAATTGTGAAGGGAAGAGATATAGCAGTATTGGAAGCTATAATAGTTGAGGTCTCTAGACTTCCGGCAACAGGAACAAGGTGTAATGATAAGCACGTCCTCTTATACAAAGGATTTGCGGTGTTTCGGGACTCAGATGAGCAATTGGTTTTCAAAGGAAAAGGGATTCACCCTACGTCTTTCAAGGAACCTTGGCAAGAACTGGAAATCATTGTTTAGAAGTATATCATGTGCGACGGATGTCAAGATAGGGTAAAACCGTGAAAACTCAAACTTCTAGCCATACTCAAATAGAGAATTTTAGTTAATTTTCCATTCTTTTTTAATTCCTTGTTGCATGAAATTTCTAGTAAGGTTAGGAGGGCTAAGAATCCACATACAATTATCAGCCATCATGGTCTATTAAAGATTATTTTCATTCATGAATTGACCAAGCACCATTTAACTTGGGATGCCTTTGTAAACCCTGTCCTAACCCCACCAGAGGAAAACCCTAATAAGAGAGAAATTGAGCAGCTGAGAATAGAGATATCAATTCCAAATAAAGAAAGAAAAAATAGGACTTATACCTCATCCTCGAGCCCAGTAAAACGAAGACGCCCAGAATAGTTAAGTTCATGACAAGACACCTCAACCTTGGCCAATGAGGCAGTGCATCCCATACACCTCCTCTAAGCACACAAGATGAGTTCCTACAAGAATATGAGGAAGAAATGACCTGAGTGTTGGAAAGTATGAGTTCATTCTGTGAAGAAAAAATCCCTATGAGAATTCTGAGGGATAGATTTACCCCCTAGGCAAGTCAACCTTTGCTAGCACTTATGGCCGCACTGAGATTTTACCTTCTGCAGAAGAATTACTTGATTCAAGGGATTCATCTCCCTTTGGTAATGAGTATTTGGAAGAAGAAACCCATACAGAGAGAGCTCCTGAATCTGAAAACCAGTCGAAAGATATTGTCCCATTGGACCAGGATACTGGTATAGGCACAAACCCTTTGGTGCTTAAAGAAAACAATGTCCCATTAGATCAAGATACCGATATAGATACAACCCCTCTGGTGCTTGAAGAAAACATTATCCCACTAGACCATGGCCTAGAAATTAGCACATCTACTATTGTGCCTGAAAAAGATATTGTGTCCTCTTCTACTAAAAACCCTATAAAGAAGAATATGTCAGGTAGAACTAAGTTGTGGAATTTGTGTAAGAAATACAAGAAATTGAAGAAAACATTCAAGCAATTAAGGGAATGGTTAAAGGAGGCAGATAAAGCCTGGAAGCCTATAATAAAAATAGACATTGTTGAAACCCTAACAGAATTGGAAACATAGACATAGGAAATACAGATAGATGAAACACCTTGTTATACTCCTCTGATAAAACAAGTTGTTATTTCAAGGCTTCAAAATGAATTGACACAGACCCAACAGGAGTTGGCCAATATAAGAAGGAAGTGGTGCCCTTACAGGTACATCAAAAGTTTCTAGAGAAACTCAACAAGCTTGCTGCAACAGAAGATGAAACTTTCGCCAACCTTAGAGGCGAGTAGGAGAAGGTAAATAAAACACAAGCTTAGCTTGAGGAAGCCACAAAGCAAACAAATACTATTTTCTCTCTTTACTCGGATGTCTTATCTTCTAGATCACCTGCTACTAATTATGCCTTGTTTTTATTAGAGAGATATCTATTGTTAAAAGTGAAAGCCATTAGAGTAGGGAAGCCCATTGAATTTAAGACCACTACAAAATTTATCCAATGTTGTGGGGAACATAATGATATGGTTCAACGCCTCCTATGTGAATTGTATTTACACAATTTCTTTTTGGAAGATGAGAGAGATAGTTCCATAGTCCCTTCATTTTGGACATCCAACTTCAAGACTTCCTTTCTTTTGTTGATAATCAGATTAAATGGGTTAAGGCCAATAACATTTTTCAGAAAAAGTTACATGGCTTGGATCTCTGGGTTAGAGGAGAACCCACAAAACCCCTGCATCTCTTCACCCAACATAAGAGATTAATTAAACAGAAAGGGGGTGTAGCTAAATTGGGACCACTCTACAAAGACATTGTACAGGCAGGGAGTGAGTACTTTCAGGAGATCAAGGAAGATGCTTTTCTAGAAACCAAGAAAATATGGCAAGCTTCCACTAATAACGTTAAAAACTGTGACCCATTTAATTAAAGGAACTTTAAAGTTGATGTTGTTCATTTTAACAGATACAAAAACACAATCTTAAGAATGGGTCCTACTTGGATAAGGTGCCACTACATATGTCCTATTATATGGTACCCTCCTGAAGGCTATCACCATGAATATGATCTCCCAGAGGGTCATGTAAACCCAGGTTTTGCAAAGATCAAATAGAAACATGGTTTTAGATTATATAAGGAGGAATTCTACCGTGCTTATTCCTTGACACTATTACACCTCAACCATCTGATTTCATGAGGACATGCAACAAGGTAAGCAGGGGAGTATGTTGGGCCATGAAAAAGGTAAGTTTTACCCTCATAATTAGCTTGATTTATTACTAACTTTCATATGTTTACCTTCACTTTGGAAATAAATCTAGAAGAATTAATTGTAAAGAAAAGGTAAAACTAATTATCAACAAACTATGTGATTATTGGCATAAAAGCTAACTTTCGATGTTTTTATGTGCAGGAAATATGAACCAAATAACTGTTATTCAAAGAACTGAATAACAACGGCCAAGAAAAGGAAAAGATCGTATTCTATCCATATGAACCAGCAAAAGATAAGGAGAATCACGCCTATTTCATAATGCAATCTAATGGACAGCTGCAAAATCCTCAGGATCTCTTGATCCTGAGGATTCACTATTATCCGTTTTTTTTTTCATAGGTTATAAAAGACCAATAGGTGAAATAGAATGAGAGACTTTTTACCCGTATGTTATAATTTTATATTATTCACATTTCTTCATAACAAAGTTTTCGTTCAGTGATGTTGTACCTTTACTATTGAATTTAATGAAAGAGATAGTTGTTCCTTCGTTATCGTGTTCAGAATATCTTCTAGCAGAGACTTCTAGAGGCTCTGGACCAGGTCACTAGGAGTTCTACTGCTTTTCTTTGTTATATTCTTATTTTCCCTTTCTGTAATTAATCATTTCTATGTTTTTTAGAATTGCAATTGATTTAATTATCATCAAAATTGAGTTTTTTGCATTTCCATTTGAAGTCTTAATCGCTTTTACTTTCCGCATCAGTGTTATTATTTCACTTATTTAAGTTATTCAAGCGTTTTGATTGTTGTCCATTATGAGTGATGTTATTTGGTTAATCAGTCATTGAGAATGTCAATTGCAAAGCATGAATAAGTTACTCACTGTTCAATTGCTGCAGTATTCCCTTTCTGATTAAATAGATTTTCATAGATGTTGATTAGTGATTCTAGTTAAGTGTGAATTCCTTAATTCTTTCATTTCAGTTTGCTTCCTACATAGAATAAGTCAGAATTAAGTTAAGTTGATTGATTAAAGTTATTTCATGATTGCTTTCAGAATTGTCTTGATTGAACTTCGAGAATTAGATTTTACTTCTTGCAATGATTTAAAATTCTTAACCTCTGATTTCACTTGCATAAACTTTGTTGAACACTCTTGAAATAAACAGACTTACCCTAGGCTGATAATTCATGTAGGTGTTAGGATTTCTTTTAAATAGTGATCTTAATGCACCAACATCAGGTACAAAAAGTGAATCTACAATAAGGTAGCTAATATGCTTTATAGGCCTATCGTAAATTCTTCTATTATACTCAAGTGCAATTGAGTTATGCATGAAATTTACATTGAAAAATATGCATATGATAGTGATTTTCAATATGTATATGAAAACTTGAGTCAAGGAAACCAAAATGGAGAGTTATATTATCATGTGCATAACAGTTTTTTGTATCGCTTGGGTAAGTTATGTATACCACAAGGAGAAAGAAACAGTGTCATAAGGGAGGCACACACATCATTGATTGTTGGACATTTTAGTGTAGGCAAGACAATAGCGAATCTCAAAAGGTGTTGTTATTGACCACACATGATTGATAGTGTATCTCATTTTATTAGAGGATGTTCTTTATGTTCAATAAGTAATCCTAGTAATAGGAAACTTGGATTGTACACTCCACTTCTAGTTCCTTCACATCCTTGGGAGAGTATCTCAATGTATTTTGTAGGTGGTCATCATATGTCAAGGAAAGGTCATGATTACTTGTATGTTGTGGTAGATAGGTTCAGCAAAATGTGTCTTTTGATTTCATGTAAGAAAATAATTACAGCTAAACAAACCGTTAATAATTTATTTCAAAATGGTTGGGTTCATTTTGGTCTTCCTACTTCTTTGTAAGTGATCGAGATTCTCAGTTTGTTGGGAATTTTTGGTCAAAATTATGGGACATGATGGACACAAAGTTGAAGAAGAGTACAACATTTCATCCACAAACAAATGGTTAGACTGAGGTAGTAAATAGAAAATTCATTCATCTTCTTAGAGGTTATCGCAGGAAACATCGCAATCTTTGGGATGAACAGTTGCGTTACATTCAACATGCATACAACAGGGAAAATCATTCTTCCACAAACACATCGCCATTTGAGGCATGTTTTGGGTACTTTCCAAGATTTCCTTTGGACTTCATCTTTGAGAAATATGTTGCTATAGATGGTCATAGTAACATAGACAAGGCAAGGAAGTTCATTGAGAAAATTCAGTAGGTACATCACACGATGCAAGAACAACTTGAAAAGAGTCAAAGCAGCTACAAGGCAAGGCATGATGAACACTGTGTTGATCACAAATTCCATGTTGAAGATGAAGTTTGGTTGTATATCAGCAAATAAATATTGCAAGGGGAAGTAAAAATCTCAAGCCAATTCGTTATGGTCCATTTAAAATTCTGGAAAATATTGGTACTAATGCATTTAAGCTAGATTTTCCTCCTTATATGAAAATATATTCTATCATTAATGTTGAGAATTTGATATTGTTTGAGCCTCCTTTGATTGATGGTAAAGGAGAGCATGTTCAGCTGCCATCAATAGATGATTTATCATAGGAATATATTGATGAAATTCAACAAGATCTCATACTTGATAGAAGAATTAGAACTTCAAGAAGAGGGAATGTTGAATACCTTAGAGTGGGACTCAAGGGACACAATTCTTCAAAGGCCAAATGGATGGAGAGTGAAATCGTGAGGGAGATGTACCCTCACCTGCTAAACAATTGATAGTATATTTTGGGGTCCAAAAGGCTTGTAGTGGGGAGGAATGATCAGAGGCTCAGTATTTAGCTAA
Organism: Pinus albicaulis; assembly: GCA_034641835.2. NCBI lineage: Eukaryota > Viridiplantae > Streptophyta > Pinopsida > Pinales > Pinaceae > Pinus > Pinus albicaulis. The sequence continues at coordinate 17,988 of JAXQQM020071480.1, forward strand.
AAAATGAAAATGCTCATAAATTATCCAAACCAGAATGACCGGATAGATATCATCACTGGGATTCCAACACAACTTGTTTAATAAAAATACGAGTTCATATGAGTAAGTTATGGTCTGTTGTTTGTTTTCTCAAATAGGTAAAAAATGTGTAGAACAGTGATAGACTGATGACTTGGAAGTCCAGTCAGCACCTCACAGATATTCAAGGAACATTCTCTAAATTTCAGCCAATAACACTGTGACAAGTGTCATCACCAGATTCACCAATTTTTCTTGAGGAAGTTGAATTTTTTCCTCCTAATCCTAAGTTGGGAATTTCTTCTATGGTGGATATTATTTTAATGGTGAAACTTTTGGGCCAATGGAGAAGGGCTACATGGTGTAGTCGAAGGCTACCACATGCCCTCTCCCATGGCAAGGTGGGATGGCATGTTAATTTTTATGCAATTTTGAATGAAAATATCAAATGGCACAATCATTTTATATACCAAGGTTGAACCATAGTCATGGGGTGCAATATATATCGCATATATTATAACAACATATAATTGTTAACCAAATTCCAGACCTATGGTCTGAACCAGAGTTTGTATACTAAGGTTTATTACATATAGTTTTCAATAAAATTTTATGGCGGGGGTCGAGGTCAAACCCACGACCACCCGCATACAGCGCCACTGCCTTACTGCAATACCATCCACATGATCCTTGTAATACATAGGATCTCCCCACTATTTAAAGATTTCCTCTGTAGAGTTCGGGGGTCTGGAGGGGGCCAGCTCCGCGGGCTAGCCGCCTCCCACATGTGTCTACACGCTGAAGACTAGAAGCCAATACATATATTCCGATGGGAGTTTAAATTTTTTAAAACAGGATTAAGCCATGGTTAATAACCATTAATTCGTGGTTTAGTTCTAATCCACAGTGTTAGCGCTAAACGCGCTTAACACTTAAACGTGGGGTTAATACCACTTTAACTCGTGCTTATCCACTTCTAAGTGCGCACTTATCTTGGAAAAAGGTTTGGAAAACCTGCCAAATGTGGAGAATCTCCACATTTAGTGGAGTTAACTAGAGGACTTCCACAATTAGTGGAGGAAAACTAGGAAAATTTGGTTTTGCCATAACTGAGGCAATTATCGACCAATTTTGGCTTAGGAAGAGTCATTCTTGGTAGATTTTGATGTTTTGGAGCCATTGGAGTAGGTTGTAGAGGAAACAGGAGACTTTAAACAACAATTTTTCTCAATTTAAGCTAATACAAAGGCCCACACTATGAAGCAGGACCAAGGAGATGTAGCCTAGGAGGGGTGAACTCCTTCATCAAAAACTTGTGTATTTGTATTTGTTATTTTTGTTTGCTATGTTTTTATATGTTTTTGTTCAAAATTGAGTTTCTATGCTTTTAAGTTCATGAAATACACTTAATCTCATCAATTTTATTGAATTTTCAATCACTAACACATGTATAAACCCTTGCATAAGGAGAAAATCAAAGCACTTTCATGTTATTTGTGAATTGATATTAGCTCAACATTAACTAACAATGAATTTTAAGATCATATGCCTAGACCTAGAAATAGGGCTCAAGCATAGATGTTTCCTAGGAAGACTGTCAGTAAAGAAGGAGCTCATCCTGGCACTACGAGACAAGAATCATCAAGAGGCAAACATGATACACCATTTCACAGTGAAGGACAATCACATCTTGATTTAGAGATGGCATACCTAGAAAAACACCATGAAGATAAGGAAACTAAAGACAAAATGAAAGAGAAATAAGTGCATATCAAAGAGATAAAACATGACCTTGCTAAAGGAAATTTCATGTTGGCTTTCTTGCAGCAAGAGAATAGACAATTGAAACTAAGCTTAATGTATTAGAGTAAGTCACAAGAAGGCCCTACATCATCTAGCAAGGAAGATGTTTTGAAAACAAAGGAAGAAAAACTTCTGTTGTGGTTTCAAATGCTTCAAAGCCTCTTTAAATAAGTAAATCAACCTCCATAAACCATCTATGCAATATATATCCTCAGAAAACTAATTGAAAATTAATTCGTAGGGTTTGCTTCGTTTTTGTTGCGCTTTCCCTTTTCCATGATTCTATTGTACTATACAACACCCCCCCATATAATAATAAATGGGGACCCTTTAAAAAATAAATAGAATTTTAGAAGCATTATTTCATTTAGCGTTAAGTTTTTTAAACTTTAGGAATAAAAGGTTTTTCCTTTTCACTTTGATTTCATTGCGCTTAGCACAAATTGCAAATCTTACAAGTTAACAAAAGTTAAAACACATAGAATCTGCGAAATGTAATAAAGCTCTTCAAGCTTTTTGAATTATATAAATTCCCCATTGAAAAATCTTAAAAATCCCTTAAAGTATAAATCATGTCGCGCCTCCTTTAAAAGACAAACTTATATCATTTCAAAAGGAATAGCGATGAGTCAGACCCAATGAGATAGTAAACGAACAATGAAATGTATCCATAAAATCCAAGAAATCGCAATACTTTGAGTCTTTAGCGCATATCGCATTCTACAATGATTAACAAAATGAAATTTATATCCAACGTAATGAAGTGCGATGTGCGATTTGCGCAGATTGAATTTCTTAGTTCACTAGCGGCAAAAACATATAGTATTGGTATCTAATAAAATTTGTGATTTGCGCTATAACATTTATTATTCAAGTGCTTGAATTGATCCTTATTCAATAAATCCGTTATAATATCTAATGATTTAGATCGTTGGATTATACATATTTCGTAAGGTGTGTAAGAGATTTGATAAATGATTTAAGGGTTATTAACTGCATTCAATGGGTACAGGGTTCGAAAGATCGATATCTTACTTGAAGCATGTTTTAAATTTAAAGCGTAGGATTTTGATTTATGTTGATTTAACTCTATTCTATGTCCTTGTCTCTCCTCATCTCAGATCTGAATTTATTCGTTTTGCTTGAATTCAGGAAACTACCTAAGGAAGAAATATCAACAAGAATGACAAAGAAAGGAAAATTAGTTTCCCAAGCTTCTATTTCTGAAACTACAGATATGCCTCCACTATTTTCAGACACTACGTGCAATAAGGACAGTGGATTTTCTTCATGGGAAGCCATATATAACCTGTTTGAAAATGAACATCCAAAAGAACTAAAGGAAATAGCAACGATGGATAAGGATTTTTCATCAGAACCTTCTTACTTTGAAGTTGCATGTTCATTTCTACATAGGATAGTTGTGAGGCGGAAGATCGTACCATACACTGATATGGTAATATGGGTCATTGATAATCTCAACATTGTAGAAGGACATTCAATAATTCCAAATTGGAGAACATGGGTTCATTCCGTCGTGGATTTGCGAAAAATGTATCATTTGCCTACGCCACAAAATATTTATGATAAATATTTCTTGGAAAATTTTTCAAGAAATAATTCATACCTAATGAAGGTGGTGAAAGGATAGAAGGAATATGAGGGCAAGATAAAGCAGGATAAACTTGGTATGTACCCAATAACACAATTTACATCACCTTGCTATTTTGTAGCAGGAATTCTATGTAGATTATTTTCTAGACCTGAAACCACTAAATTGCCCATTGATTGGGTTCCTTTAATTGACGCATTCGTAAATTCCACTATCATGAATTGGGAAAAAATTGTATCTGATAACTTGGCCAAAACCATTATGGATTACATAACCAATAGAGTATTTTCCACTAGCACAATTCCCCCTTTTTATATGAGTGCATATATCATGTATGTTATATGTTTCTACTCAAGTTTTCATATTATGGGTTGGAAGTGGACAAACCAATGCCCTAACCCGATTCATATTTATCATAAAGCCCTATGGGAGTCTGAATTTCATTTACATTTCTACAAAAACTTTCATGGAGTTATGTTGCCCATTTATCATATTATTTTTAATGAGAGAGTTCCTAGAATTTCCAAAGAAGCCAGTGTTGGTATTTTACCTATAGCCAGATGGTTTGGTGAGGAAAATTTTACTTATGTCAAAGTTTTTGGGAGTCTTTTTTCTTCTCATGTTCTACCATACTACGTTCCAGACAGACTTTGGCAAGAGAAATTGTATACCAAACTCTTGTAAATGGTATAACCAAGCAAATCAGAGATTCCAAGAAAGCCATCTGGCCTACCTTCCCATTACAGTGTGGTACCTTCACCCTTTTTGACATTGGTCATGTAGCTAAATAAAATCCAAACATTACTTCATTCAATATGGATTTAATGCCAGGAAGACAATATGATCCAAATGATGTTGTCTAGAATTTTACCACTAATATTAAACTCAGACCTTTCATGACTGAAAGGGATATGTTCGATGATTTATTTTAAGGTGTAGAGAAGTTTGCAGATGTGTTAAAAAACACATCTAATAAGCTCAATGTAGCATAACTTAAAGCTTTTCATCAATACAGAAACAAGAGGTTAGAAATAGTCCCATTGGACTTGTTACTAATGGAAGATGTCAGAAGACCAACTCCCAGCATCAGTTTAGATAATGAAGAAAAATACATGTCAGAAGATGAGTCACAAGAAAAAGCAATTCAAGATTCAGATAATTCACAACATTAGTCTCAGAGTTCATTTCATTCTGGTAATGAATCTGAAAGCAAAAATGAAAGCCCTGATAAGATAATTGAAAAATTAATTAAAGGAATTGATATGCAAACTAAGGAAGAAATTTTTGGAGCTGAATAATCTTCAAAAGAAGTTCAGCATGTTCAGAATACACCTGAGCAGACAGTAAAACGCCAAGCAAAATATTTAAAGACAGAATGGACAAAATTTACTAAAGCACTGGAGACACCACCACCACCAAATCCTAATCCAAAAGGATCAACAAGTTTTCAAACTCCTGAGAAAACCCAGAATATAGTATAAACTATAGTTCCACTTCAGCAAGTACCAGAGGTTCAGGAACAAGATATCATCCCGGTCTACCCACGAGAAGAAATCATTTTGAATGTTGAGGAAATACCTCCACTAGATGTTTTCTATAGCCCAAGTCACAAATTTGTAGTCAAGAGGAGGAAGAGAAGAAGAATTGATGAAATAGTGACTGCTCTCAATAATGAAAAAGTAGATGTTGTCTGGAAAGACTCTTTTGCCAATCCTATAGAACATCTTACTAAATTGTCATAGTTTTCTGGTGCATATGCAATAGCTACAATTGATAAAGTAGAAGAAGTAAAACTTATGCTCAAACAAAAGGAATATGAAATTAAAGAATTGGAAAGACAACTAGAACAGGAAAATATTAATGCCAATAAGAAAATTGTTGTGTAACCAGCTCCAAAAATAGAAGAAAAGAGATATCAACGTCTTAGAAATAAGCCACTTCGAGGGGGCAACCTCCAATATATTACATAAATGAACAATTCCTGGATGATACAATTTACAAAACCTCCTTTCTATATATAGGAGTCCATGTAGCCATAATGTAATCCTAGTGGGCCACAATGTAATCCTAGCCGACCTAACAATAATAATTTAAGGGCACAATAATAACAAAATGGGGGTTACAAGGGTACAATAATAATAATAAGGGGGTCTACACTAACATAATAAGGGGCTATACTATTGATATAGGAACTTAACAAGTAGCAGTAGCCTTTATGGTCCCATCTTGCACAAGAAACAATGTAAATGGTTGCCTTAAATAACCTAAGAATGTACTCATGGTGAACAAAGATTGAGGGATTTGTTGAGGTTGAATAAATGGATATGGTGATGAGACAAGGAGTGTAAATGATAATTCCAACCCTATGAATAAATAGTAGTGCCTACACACTAGAAAACGTTACATGCATTTTCCAAACAACTAAAGCATCTTACCAGTGTAAATTACAGAAAATTGAAATTGTAGAGCCTAATGATGAGTTAAATTTGATTAGGAATATAATTATTGTATTGAAAGAAAACCTAGATTTTAGTATAGATTATAACTACATCTGAAATATTTTATACTTCATGTGCTCAAAGAAATCTATTATCCAGTCACTAGCTTGCAGAAAACAGAGATGCAAGAAGAGTACTAATAACAATCAACTATATAGATTTGGCTTGCCAATACATTATCCTTAACCACAATTCCCATAAGAGAGGTGGTAGATATACCTTCAAAAGTAATTTTTATAACCAAATCCTACTAATAAAGGAATAAATGCTACTAGGAAATAAAATGCACAAGTAAAATACACACGAGAGAGAGACTAGAGCCTCTAGGTTGGGCCCTAACAGAAGGGGACACAACCCTCTAGAACAATCTTAGATGAAAGATAATAGAAAATTTCTCATTAACATCAAATATTTCTCCAATACATGACAAATTAATGGAAATAGCAAGTTCGAGCTTCTAGCCCTTAGTAGTCCCTCTCTACTACAAAAAGTATGAATCCTATTATGCCCCTGGGCTTCCTTATTTCTAAAAAAATGATTGAGGGGAAGTCTCCTTGGAAAGAAGGTTTATTCCCTCAAAAAATCCCTAGTTGAGATTGATATAGCTACGTGATATCCTCACAACCCTTGAGTGGATCAGTTATTTGTGGATCTTTGAACTGTGGGTGAGTAAATTAAAGGAGCAAGTCAAGTTGTAGGTGAGTAAATGTAGGGGACAAGCCTCCTAAATATTCTCTAGTAGCCTCCAACGTATCTATGTAGAGTAAATGCACTAAAATTCACCCTTTTCTTGAACATTAATCTCAATAGGACATGATAGACAACAACCATCCTTTAGTATTCCTAATAAACACATAATAGTAAAAAATATGTCATTAAATGTGAGGAAAAAGGTAAATATAGGTTGAAGGAAGGCCATATGGGCCTTATTATTTACCTATTAATGAGGTCCATTAATAATTCTATGGGAATGCACTTTTTATTGGCTTTGAGTTAGCTTAATGACTTTTATCATGGGGAAAATATAGTATCCAAGTGAAGAGAAAGATATCTTCCATTTTGAGTGGTAGAAGGAGGTTAAGTATCACAAATTTGATAAGAATATTCATTTAAAACATTTATAGATCATGACCCACACAATCAAAGGTGTATTAGGATTTTATTTTTGGCATGATATATATTTCTCCCATCGACCTTACCAAAAGGTTGTGAAAGAATTTTTAGGGCCTACAAATGTTACAAAACTATAGAGAAGATCAAGTTCATCATGAGAAATAGGAAGAAAATACTACACATAGAGGACACATCGAAAGAATTGTGTTGTGTGCAAAAAATAAATGTTTCTAAACTATGAACTAATGTGGAAAATAATCCCCGATTCCAATAGTGAAATTTATTTCACATCTCATGGTTTGGCACTTGAAAATGGAATGTCTAGTATCAAGAAGCATGAACAATTCCAAGATCCTATAGAGAGCTTGGAAGATGAGAGTAATGAAGAGATAAGAGGAATACATGTATGAAAAGGAAGGAAAGAGAATATGGACTATAAAATGAATCTTTGAAGCAGTGAATTTGTTGGGGTCGTGTAGTCTCTTGATATTGGAGACATTCTGGTAATGTTAAATTTCAAAATACCAACCACATTTATTTTCTTGCAAAAATTAGCTTTATTCCCAATAGTTTATTTATTTGGCCAAATAAATATTGAAACATTGAAAAATAAAATCATTTATAAAATTTAAATTAGAGAGATCAATCACACATTGTAAAAATATTTTACCCATAAAAATTCTCCATCATCTATTAATCTAGAAAATTTGGGCTTTTGACCCACATATATATAAAGAAAAATAAAATAACTAGAACATGTAGCTCAAACCCCATAGGATGAATTCAACCAAGGAATTTAGTCACCTATAATTTAGCCTCTAGAAGAAATAGTCCTAGAGAAGTTTAGCCCAATCAATCAGCTGAAAGGTTAACCTACAACCTCCTTACTAGCTATCACTATGCCCTAGGAAATTGATGCAGGAGCATCGGGACTTAGCTAGCAATGTGATATTTTGTTCACATGTTGTGGCTAATCCAAAGAAATAAAAATTAGTAGTAGTATTTTATTTTATTTTATTATTATTGTTATTTATTTATGAGAATAGTTAGTTTGTTTTGTATTTTAATCAACTAGGAATAAAATTAGGAATTGGTTTCTTTCCCTGCGTGGATATAGAGCCAACATAGGGATAAGAACTTTAAAATAGGGAGGTATTGATTTGTTGAGAAAATTCGAGAAGAATCTTATTCTAAGAGGAACAATTTCATATTTCAAGTATAAATAGTAGGGAAATAGGGAGGAAAACATTAGAGAAGATTGCTAGTGTGGAGATTGCAAACGCAAAGAGAAATTACTGAAATATTCAATCCATGCATTAGTAATATAGTTTGTGGTTGGTATTGTATGCTTTCTTTATTGAGTCTATATATATATATATATATATATATATATATATATATATATATATATATATGTATGTATATTTAAGTGTGTGATTGTAGGACGAGGGTGTGCCTAAACAAGGAAAAACCATAGATCACAGTTCTGTGAATTGGTGTGAGACTGTGAGTTCTTGGAGGCTGTGTGCAAGCCTTGATGCATTGTTGTACCAAGCGGTGATACCACGGAAAGACACCACGAGAAACGTTGTTAATGGGATGTAGATTACATACGGCATGGGATATATACTCCATGGGACATTGCAGACGATCATGAAAAATAATCCACAACGTTTACATATGGTAAGCAGCATCAGAGTCCACGAAAATTGTTGAATCCTATCTCAGCATTGACCCCGCGACATTGACACATGTATATAACTTCATTTGCAAGTCGTGTAACATAAAAGCCACAAGTATGATATCATAAGACTGCAGCATATGTGAAGCAGCATTCCTGCGTAAGTTAAGCTATGTAACATATGTTACATATAGCAAAGCACGATGAGTTGAATCTTTTTAATGGGCCAGCACATTTGTTTAATAGTGGTGTTGGGTTGTATGAACCATGAAGTTCAACCATTAAAGGCTGCATTCATTATTTTAATGAATTCCATATCTGAAATGCAATGAATTTGGATTCCCATTATTATATATGTAACAATGACCTTCTAAGGATTTCATTGGGTTTTGGAATGAAGTTTGTAGAATTAAAAGAGTTTCAATATAGATCATTGTCATCTATGTATTAATTATAGTGGAAATTGGAATTGCACATTAAGTGGTGAGGAATGAATCAATTCCATCATTTTGAAGAGTAAACCTGGGTCTTAGTAAAATTGAGCATCTTGCTATACTAAATTGTAAAGTGGAGATTGATTTTCTACATCAATTTTTGGTATCAGAGCCGTTGAGTTGTTATTGAGCATTGTAGAGAATGCCGCCCAGAAGAGGAGCTGGAGTAGGCCGAGCTGGAATAGGTCAAGGGAGACCCATAGCAAATGCAGTTTTTCTAGAAGAAATCCGGCACTTGCGTACAAGGATGGCCATAATGGAAACTACTCAGAGGAGGGCGACAAATGATGGAATTTCCAGTGCCGATGAAGAAGAGACCACCGAAGAATAAATAGAGGAAGAAAATGAGACAACTAAAGTTATGAAGATGCTAGAAAAGGCCAGTAGCAGACCAAAGGTAGAAGTACCTTTATATGATGGTAATCTTAGTGTGGAGGTACTAATGGACTGGATCAGTTCATTAGAAAAATATTTCGACTATGAAGAAGTCGATGACAAGAGGAAAGTGAAGTTTGCAGCCACAATATTGAAAGTTCATGCAGCCCTGTGGTGGGGTGAATTGCAATTGTCCAGGGAACGAAAAGGGAAACCCAAAATCAAGAAATGGGATAAGATGGTGAGTAAAAATAAAGGTAAGTTCATGCTGAAATATTATCAATTGAATATTTTTAGACAATTACAAAATTTAAAGAAAAAAGGCCTGACTATCAAAGAATATATTGAAGAATTTTATAAGCTGAGTATTAGAGCGGGTCATATTAAAAATGACATAGAAAATGTAACTAGATATATAAATGGTTTGAGATATGAAATACAGGATGAGATTAGCTTATTAAATCTAAAGACGATTGAAGATGCTTATCAAGCAGCTTTGAGGGCAGAAGAAAAGATGTTGAACAAACAAAATCAGAGAAATAGGGGCAAGAGTACGGCAAAAGGAAGGGGAACATTTAAATCTAGATTTCAACACTCCCAAAACGAGGTAGGGAGTTCGAGTAATAGATCACCACAAAGAGGAGAATCTGGTCACGGAAGGTTTGTGACCAGCGGTAGAGGCCGAGGAAGAGATGTTTGGTGCTTTGCATGTGGTAAGTGGGGACATGTGCAATGGGATTGTCCTTATAATAGACCAGCAACCCAGCGAAATGTGAACATTGCTGAAACAAAGGAAGAAATTCCTCAGACTGTAGCCAAAGAGGAATCACCTGAAGCCGAAGAATCCTTGTTGTTGAAAAGGATATTGCTTCAAGCAGCTAAGGAAGTCAGAGAACCAGCTCAGAGAAAAAATCTATTCAGAACTATATGTAAGTCAAAGGGTAAGTGTTGCAAATTGGTAATTGATAGCAGTAGTATTGATAACCTTGTTTCTACAGAGATGGTGGACAAATTTAAGTTATAGAAAACAATACACCCCACTCCTTATAAAGTATCGTCGCTCCAAAAAGGCCATCAAATTATTGTAACTAAACAATGTAAAGTTGAAATCCAGATTGGTACTTATAAGGATGTTATTTTATTTCATGTAATGTCGATGGATGTATGTCACATATTACTAGGAAGGCCCTGGCAGTGTGATCGAAAAGCCATACATGATGGCAAAAGAAACACTTATACTCTTTAGAAAGATGGGAACAAGCATACATTGTTGCCATTGAAAGATGAAGCGGAAAAGGAAGCACCTGGAAACAGCATTATGTTGATGAGTGGAAAAACCCTGTTGCAAGAAGTCGAGAAGGGCAAGGAGATGAATTTTGCTATTGTTGGGAGATCCAAGGTAATTTTAACTTCTATAAATTTAGAAGATTTACCTGAAGAAGTTTGAAATATGTTGAATGATTTGCTGATATTATTGTGGATGAGTTGCCAAATGAGTTACCGCCCATCAGGAGTATTAGTCACCGCATTGATCTAATCCCTGGAGCCAATATGCCGAATAAAGCAGCCTACAGGTTAACACCACAGGAAAATGTCAAAGTTGGAAGACAAGTGGAAGAGTTTATGGATAAAGGGTTAATCAGAGAAAGCCTCAGTCCATGTGATGTACCAACTATACGCAGTCCAAAGAAAGGAGGTGAATGGCACATGTGCACAGATGCTTGAGCCATAAATAAAATCACCATCAGGTATCGTTTTCCTTTACCATGAATGGATGATTTAATGGATTTTTTGAGTGGGTCAAATTATTTTTCTAAGATATATTTGAAGAGTGGGTATCATCAAATAAGGTTCGAGAGGGGGATGAGTAGAAAACCGAATTTAAAACAAACAATGGTTTGTATGAATGGTTAGTAATTCCTTTTAGACTTACTAATGTACATAGTACTTTCATGAGGTTAATGAATGAAGTTTTGAAGGAATATGCGAGTAAATTTGTAACTTTTTATCTTGATGATATTCTCATTTTCAGTCGAAGTAAAGAGGAGCATCTAGAACACCTTAAATTAGTTCTAAATACTTTGCAAAAAGAAAAAATGCTAATAAATTTGAAGAAGTGTAGCTTTATGGAGGAATAACTAATTTATTTGGGGTTTGTAGTCTCTAAGGAAGGGTTGAAAATGGATCTGGAGAAAATCCAAGAAATTGTGAATTGGCCAACTCCTAGAAGCATATTTGAGGTAAGAAGCTTTCGTGGTCTTGCAAGTTTCTACCGAAAATTTATTCGAAGTTTTAGTCAGATTTGTGCACCCATTATAGAAAAAATCAGAGAAACTAATCAGCCATTCAAATGGACAAAAGCAGCAGATCGAAACTTTAAATTGCTAAAGAAAAAAATTACTGAAAAACCAGTCTTGGCTTTACCAAATTTTCAGAAAGTTTTCCAGGTTGAAACTAATGCTAGTGGAATTGCGATTGGAGCAGTTTTGAGCCAAGATCAGAAACCAATAGCATACTTCAGTGAAAAACTAAATGAACCAAAGAAGAAATATTCATATTATGACAAGGAACTTTATGTTATTGTACATGCTTTAAAAAAATGGAGACATTATTTGTTGCTAAAAGATTTTGTGTTATATTCTGATAATCATGCATTACAGTTTATAAACAACCAACCAAAGTCAAATAAAAAACATGCCAAATGGGTAGAATATTTTCATAGTTTTACTTTTGTAATCAAACATACAAGTCGTAAATTGAACAAAGTTGTTAATGCTTTGAGCAGGGTGAACTTAATTATGCAGGAGTTACAAGTTGGTGTTGTAGGGTTCGAGGAGATGGTTGACATGTATAAAGATGATGTAGAGTTTAAAGAAATTTATGCAGCTATAGAAAATCCAGCAGTCCATAATAGAAGCCAGTGGTTGGATTATCTTATCCAAGGGGGATTACTATTCAAAAGTAATAATTTATGTATTCCTAAATGTTCTATGAGGGAAAACATAATCAAGGAGAAGCATAATGGAGGTCTATCCGGACATTTTAGGCAGGACAAAACTTTTTCCCAGGTAAATAATTTTTATTACTGGTTGAAGATGCAAACTGATGTTAAACGGTTTGTGGAAAAATGTAGTATTTTTCAGCATGCTAAGGGGAAAATTCTAAATATAGGATTGTATCAACCATTACCAATACCCGACCGACCGTGGGATGTAGTCAGTATGGATTTTGTTTTGGGTTTTCCAAAAAATCAAAGGGGAAATGATTCCATTTATGTTGTTGGGGATGGATTTTCTAAAATGGCTCATTTTATTACATGCAAGAAAACAAGTGATGCAACACATATTGCTAATCTGTTTTTTCAGAGGTCATAAGATTGCATGGATTGCCTGTAAGCATTGTGTCTGATAGGGATACCAATTTTGTGGGACATTTTTGGAGAACTCTATGGAAGAAAATAGGTACCAAACTTAGTTTCAGTTCAACATATCATCCTAAAACGGATGGACTGACCAAGGTCGTGAATAGAAGTCCGAGAAACATATTGAGAAGCTTGGTGTATAAAAATCCTAAGCAAAGGGATCTAGCCCTTGCTCAGGCTGAGTTTGCTTACAAAGACACTCCAAATCGAAGTATTGGTATGAGTCCATTCTAGATTGGTTTTGGAATGCATGCAAGAGGTGTGTATGAGCTCAAAGATCTAGGAAAATAGGAGGTAAGGAGTGCAAAGGCTAAAGAATTTGCAGAACATATGCAGGAACTACAGGAAGATGTCAAAAGTAGCTTGTAGGAAAGCAGTAGTAAATACAAGAAAAGAGCAGATATAAGGAGGCGAGAAAAAGAATTCCAAGTGGGTGATTTGGTTATGGTATATTTAAGAAAAGAAAGATTTCTTATTAAAAATTATAACAATTTAAAACTAAAAAAGATAAAGCCATGTAAAATTGAAGGGAAATTTTCTTCAAATGCATATTAAGTTAAATTGCCAACAGGAACCGAAATATCACCAATATTCAATGTTGCAGATTTGTACCTATACCGAGATCCAGAAGAAGAACCACAAGGGGACGCCACAACAAAATAAAACCCAACGGTAAATTTTGAAGAGTAGATGCCCAAAACAGGGAAGAGGGAAGTCGAAGCCATTTTGGAGAAGAGAGTGTCAAAGAAAACCAGGAGCCAAACCTATTATCAGTATTTAGTCAAGTGGAAAGGATAGCCAGTGGAAGATGCCAGTTGGATGACTGCAATGAGCTACAGAAGTTGGGAGTAGATTCTGAAGCATTAGAAGATTAGTTTTCTTCCCCAGGAGTCTGATGCAACAGCATCGGGACTTAGCCAACAATGTGATGTTTTTTTCACATGTTGTGGCTAATCCAAAGAAATAAACATTAGTAGTAGCATTTTATTTTATTATTGTTATTTATTTATGAGAATAGTTAGTTTGTTTTGTATTTTAATCAATTAGGAATAAAATTATGAATTGGTTTCTTTCCCTGTGTGGATATAGAGCCAACATAGGGATAAGAACTTAAAAATTGGGAGGTATTGATTTGTTGAGAAAATTCGAGAAGAAACATATTCTAAGAGGAACAGTTTCATATTTCAAGTATAAAAAATAGGGAAATAGGGAGGAAAAGATCAGAGAAAATTGCCAGTGTGTAGATTGCAAATGCAAAGGGAAATTAATGAAATATTCAGTCCATGTATTAGTAATATAGTTTGTGGTTGGCATTGTATGATTTCTTTATTGAGTTTGTAAATATATATCTATATCTATATCTATATCTATATCTATCTATATATATATATATATATATATATATATATATATATATATGCTGTATATTTAAGTGTGTGATTGTAGGATGAGGGTCTGTCCAAACAAGGAAAAACCATAGATCACAGTTTTGTGATTTGGTGTGAGACTATGAGTTATTGGAGGCTACGTGCAAGCCTTGATGCATTGCTATACCAAGCGGTGATACCATGACAAGACACCACAAGCAACGTGGTTAATGGGATGTAGATTACATATGGCATGGGATATATAATCCATGAGAAATCGTAGAAAATTGTGACAAATAAACCACAACATTAACATATGGTAAGCAACATCAAAGTCCATGGCAATCGTTGAATCCCGTCTCAGCATTGACCCCACGACATTGACGCATGTATATAACTTCATTTGAAAGCCATGTAACGTAAAAGCCACAGGTATGATATCATAAGACCACGACATATGTGAAGCAACATCCCTGCATAAGTTAAGTTATGTAACATATGTTAGATATAGCAAAGCACGATGAGTTGAATCTTTTTAATGGGCTGGCACATTTGTCTAATAGTGGTGTTGGGTTGTATGAACCGTGAATTTTAACCATTAAAGGTTATGTTCATTTTTTTTAATGAATTCCATATCTGAAATGCAATGAATTTGGATTCCCATTATTTTATATGTAACAATGACCTTCTAAGGATTCCGTTGGGTTTTGGAATGAATTTTGTAGAATTAAAAGAGTTGCAATATAGATCATTGTCATCTATGTATTAATTAGAGTGGAAATTAGAATTTCACATTAATTGGTGAGGAATGAATCAATTATATCATTTTGAAGAGTAAATATGGGTCTTAGTAAAATTGAGCATTTTGCTATACTAAATTGTAAAGTGGATATTTTCTACATCAATTTTTGGTATCAGAGCCATTGAGTTGTTCTTGAGCATTGCAGAGAATTTCACCTAGAAGAGGAGCTGGAGTAGGCTGAGCTGGAATAGGTTGAGGGAGACCTATAGCAAATGCAGTTTTTCTAGAAGAACTCTGGCACTTGTGTACAAGGATGGCCATAATGGAAACTACTTAGAGGAGGGCGACAGATGATGGAATTGCCAATGCCAATGAAGAAGAGATCACCGAAGAAGAAATAGAGGAAGAAAATGATGGTTAAAGTTATGAAGATGCTAGCAAAGGCCAGTAGCAGACCAAAGGTAGAAGTACCTTTATACGATGGTAATCTTAGCATGGAGGTACTAATGGACTGGATCAGTTCACTAGACAAATATTTCGACTATGAAGAAGTCGATGACAAGAGGAAAGTGAAGTTTGCTGACATGAGATTGAAAGGTCATGCAGCCCTATGGTGGGATGAATTGCAATTGTCTAGGGAACGAAAAGGGAAACCCAAAATCAAGCAATGGGATAAGATGGTGAGTAAATTTAAAGTTAAGCTTATGTCAAAAGATTATCAATTAAATCTTTTTAGACAATTGCAAAACTTAAAGCAAAAATGCCTGACTATCAAAGAATATACTGAAGAATTTTATAAGTTGAGTATTAGAGCAGGTCATATTGAAGATGACATAGAAAATGTAGCTAAATATATAAATGGTTTGAGATATGAAATACAGGAAGAGATCAACTTATTAAATATAAAGTCGATTGAAGATGCCTATCAAGCAGCTTTGAGGCCGGAAGAAAAGATGTTGCGCAAACAAAATCAGAGAAATAGAGGCAAGAGTAAGGAAAAAGGAAGGGGAACATTTAATTCCAGATTTCAACACTCCCAGAAAGAGGTAGTGAGTTCAAGTAATAGATCACCACAAAGAGGATACTCTGGTCGCGGAAGGTTTGTGCCCAGAGATAGAGGTTGAGGAAGAGATGTTCGATGCTTTGCATGCGGTAAGTGGGGACATGTGCAATGGGATTGTCCTCATAATAGACCAGCAACCCAACGAAATGTGAAAATTGCTGAAAAAAAGGAAGAAATTCCTCAGACTGTAGCCAAAGAGGAACCACCTGAAGCCAGAGAATCCTTGCTATTGAAAAGGATATTGCTTCAAGCAAATAAGGAATTCAGAGAACCAGCTCAGAGAAAGAATATATTTAGAACTGTATGTAAGTCAAAGGGTAAGTTTTGCAAATTGGTAATTGATAGTGGTAGTACTGATGACCTCGTTTCTACAAATATGGTGGAAAAATTGAAGTTGGAGAAAACAATACAACCCACTCCTTATAAAGTATCATGGCTCCAAAAAGGCCATCAAATTATTGTAACTGAATAATGTAAATTCGAAATCCAGATTGGTACTTATAAGGATGTTATTTTATGTGATGTAATGTCGATGGATGTATGGCACATATTGCTAGGAAGGCCCTGGTAGTTTGATTGAAAATCCATACATGATGGTAGAAGAAACACTTATACTCTTGAGAAAGATGGGAACAAGCATACACTACTGCCATTGAAAGATGAAGTAGACAAGGAAGCACTTGGAAACAACATTATGTTGATGATTGGAAAAACCCTATTGCAAGAAGTCGAGAAGGGCAAGGAGATGCATTTTTCTATTGTTGGGAGATCAAAGGTAATTTTAACTTCTACAAATTTAGAATATTTACCTGAAGAAATTCGAAATATGTTGAATGATTTTGCTGATATTATTGTGGATGAGTTGCCAAATGAGTTACTGCCCATCAAGAGTATTAGTCACCACATTGATCTAATCCCTGGAGCCAATTTTCCAAATAAAGTAGCCTACAGATTAACACCATAGGAAAATGCCGAAGTTGGAATACAAGTGCTAGAGCTGATGGATAAAGGGTTAATCAGAGAAAGCCTTAGTCCATGTGTTGTACCAATAGTACTCAGTCAAAAGAAAGGGGGTGAATGGTGCATGTTCACAGATTCTCGAGCCATAAATAAAATCACCATCAGGTATCGTTTTCCTTTACCATGAATGGATGATTTAATGGATTTTTTGAGTGGGTCTAATTATTTTTCCATGATAGATTTTAAGAGTGGGTATCATCAGATAAGAATTCGAGAAGCGGATGAGTGGAAATGAATGGTTAGTAATGCCTTTCGGACATACTAATGCACCTAGTACTTTCATGAGGTTAATGAATGAATTTTTGAAGGAATATGCGAGTAAGTTTGTAATTGTTTATCTTGATGATATTCTCTTTTTTAGTTGAAGTAAAGAGGAGCATCTGGAAAACCTTAAGTTCTAAAGACTTTGCAAAAAGAAAAACTGCTAATAAATTTGAAGAAGTGCAGCTTTACGAAGGAAGAACTAATTTATTTGGGGTTTGTAGTCTCTAAGGAAGGGTTGAAAATGGATCCGGAGAAAATCCAAGTAATTGTGAATTGGCCAACTCCTAGAAGCATATTTGAGGCAGGAAGCTTTCATGGTCTTGCAAGTTTCTGCCGAAAATTTATTCAAAGTTTTATTGATATTTGTGCACCCACTATAGAAACAATCAGAGAAACTAATCAGCCATTCAAATGGATAGAAGCAGCAGATCGAAACTTTAAATTGCTAAAAAAAAATGACTGAAAATCAAGTCTTAGCTTTACCAAATTTTGAGAAAGTTTTCCAGGTTGAAACTGATGCTAGTGGAATTGTGATTGGAGCAGTTTTGAGCCAAGATCAGAAACCAATAACATACTTCAGTGAAAAACTAAATGAAGCAAAGAAGAAATATTCATCTTATGACTAGGAATTTTATGCTGTTTTATAGGCTTTAAAAAAATGGAGACATTATTTGTTGCCAAAAGAGTTTATGTTATATTCTGATAATCATGCATTACAATTTATAAACAACCAACCAAAGTTAAATCAGAAACATGCCAAATGTGTAGAATATTTGCAGAGTTTTACTTTTGTAATCAAACATACAAGTGGTAAATTGAACAAAGTTGATGATGCTTTAAGCAGGGTGAACTTAATTATGCAAGAGTTACAAGTTGGTGTTGTAGGGTTCGAGGAGATGGTTGAAATGTATAAAGATGATGCAGAGTTTACAGAAATTTACCCAGTTGTAGAAAATCCATCAGTCCATAACAGAAGGCAGTGGTTGGATTATCTTATCCAAGGGGGATTACTATTCAAAAGTAATAAGTTAGGTATTCCTAAATGTTCTATGAGGGAAAACATAATCAAGGAGAAGCATAATGGAGGTCTATCTGGACGTTTTGGGCAGGATTTTTTTTTTCCCAGGTAAATACTTTTTATTACTAGCTGAAGATGCAAACTGATGTTAAACAGTTTGTGGAAAAATGAAAGATTTGTCAGCGTGCTAAAGGGAAAAGTCAGAATACAGGATTGTATCAGCCATTACCAATACTCGATCGATCGTGGGATGCAGTTAGTATGGATTTTGTTTTGGGTTTGCCAAAAACTCAAAGGGGAAATGATTCCATTTATGTGGTTATGGATATATTTTCTAAAATGGCTCATTTTATTACATGCAAGAAAACGAGTGATGCAACACATATTGCTAATATTTTTTTTCAGATGTCGTAAGATTGCATGGATTTCCTATAAGCATTGTGTCTGACAGGGATACCAAGTTTGTGGGACATTTCTGGAGAACTCTATGGAAGAAACTAGGTACCAAAATTAGTTTCAGTTCAGCATATCATCCTCAAACATATGGACAGACAGAGGTTGTGAATAGAAGTTTGGGAAACATATTGAGAAGCTTTGTGTATAAAAATCCTAAACAATAGGATTTAGCCCTTGCTCAGGCTGAGTTTTCTTACAATGACACTCCAAATCAAAGTACTGGTATGAGTCCATTCTAGATTGTTTTTGGAATGCATGCAAGAGGTGTGTATGAGCTCAGAGATTTGGGAAAATAGAAGGTAAGGAGCGCAAAGGCTGAAGAATTTGCAGAACAGATGCAGGAACTATAGGAAGATGTCAAAAGTAGATTGTAGGAAAGCAGTAGCAAATACAAGCAAATATTGGATATAAGGAGGCGAGAGAAATAATTCCAAGTGGGTGATTTGGTTATGGTATATTTAAGAAAAAAAATATTTCCTACTAAAAATTATAACAAATTAAAACTAAAGAAGATAGGGCCATGTAAAATTGTAAGGAATTTTTCTCCAAATGCATATGAAGTTAAATTGCTAATAGGAACTGGAATATCACCAATATTCAATGTTGTAGATATGTACCTATACCGAGAACCAGAAGAAGAAACACAAGGGGACACCACAACAGAAGAAAACCCAACGGTAAATTGGGAAGAGTAGATGCCCAAAGCAAGGAAGAGGGAAGTCAAAGCCATTTTGGAGAAGAGAGTGTCAAAGAAAACCAGGAGCCAAACCTATTATCAGTATTTATTCAAGTGGAAAGGACATCCAGTGGAAGACGCTAGTTGGATGACTGCAGCAGAGCTACAGAAGTTGGGAGTTGATTCCGAAGCATTAGAAGATCAGTTTTCTTCCCCAGGAGTCTGATGCAGGAGCATCGGGACTTAGCTAGCAATGTGATTTTTTGTTCACATGTTGTGGCTAATCCAAAGAAATAAACATTAGTAGTAGTATTTTATTTTAATTTTTTATTATTGTTATTTATTGATGAGAATAGTTAGTTTGTTTTGTATTTTAATCAATTAGGAATAAAATTAGGAATTAGTTTCTTTCCCTGCGTGGATATAGAGCCAACATAGGGATAAGCACTTAAAAATAGGGAGGTATTGATTTGTTGAGAAAATTCGAGAAGAAACCTATTCTAAGAGGAACAGTTTCATATTTCAAGTATAAATAATAGGGAAATAGGGAGGAAAAGATCAAAGAAGATTTCCAGTGTGTAGATTGCAACCGCAAAGGGAAATTAATGAAATATTCAGTCCATGCATTAGTAATACAGTTTGTGGTTGGCATTTTATTATTTCTTTATTGAGTCTGTATATATATATATATATATATATATATTTAAGTGTGTGATTGCAGGACGAGGGTCTGTCCAAACAAGGAAAAACCATAGATCACAGTTCTGTGATTTGGTGTGCGAGTGTAAGTTCTTGGAGGCTACGTGCAAGCCTTGATGCATAGTTGTACCAAGCGGTGATACCACGGCAAGACACCATGAGAAACGTGGTTAATGGGATGTAGATTACATACAACATGGGATACATACTCCATGGGACATCACATACAATCGTGAAAAATAAACCACAGCGTTAACATATGGTAAGAAGCATCGGAGTCCACGACAATTGTTTAATCCCATCTCAGCATTGACCCCATGACATTCACGCATGTATATAACTTCATTTTCAAGCCATGTAATTCAAAAGCCATAGGTATGATATCATAAGACTACGACATATGTAAAGCATCATCCTTATGTAAGTTAAGTTATGTAACATATGTTACATATAGCAAAGCACGATGAGTTGAATATTTTTAATGGGTTAGAACATTTGTTTAATAGTGGTGTTGGGTTGTATGAACTGTGAAGTTCAACCATTAAAGGATGTGTTCATTTTTTTAATGAATTCCATATCTGAAATGCAATGAATTTGGATTCCCATTATTGTATATGTAACAACGACCTTCTAAGGATTCTGTTGGGTTTTGGAATGAAGTTTGTAGAATTAAAAGAGCTGCAATATAGATCATTGTCATCTATGTATTAATTAAAGTGGAAATTGGAATTTCACTTTAAGTGGTGAGGAATGAATCAATTCCATCATTTTGAAGAGTAAATATGGGTCTTAGTAAAATTGAGCATTTTTCTATACTAAATTATAAAGTGGAGATTTCTTTTCTACATCAGAAACTTGAACCCCAACATTTTCGCTCCTTTTCAAATCAAACCAACCTTCCTCTAGCAACTTTTCCCTACAATATTTTCATCTCAACCTCATATATTCACCCTCAATTCTCTCCTAATTCTCCTCTGCACTCAAGTATACTAAGCCACTTACACTAGGGGAACTTTTTCTCTCTATAATGACTTGTTGCCTTGATCTCTTGCTGTGTCTTCACCTCTTCGCTAGGATTCCTTTATAATTTTAATTAATTCCAAATCCCTAACCTTGATATACCTTCTAGAACATCTTGTAGATCAATGATTGAGATTATTTCTAATTCACTTAAATAACTAAATTATTTATCTTGAGAAAATAAATTAATAGTCCACAATAATTAATTAACCCTAATTATTTTACTTTTCCTAATTTAGGCTTAGAAAATATGACATAAATCACCTAATCCACCAAGAAAGCACTAAAGAGGCAATAAATCATCTCCCACATGTTAAGAAACCAAGCCTATGTAGAAGACCTTTTGAAGCAACCAATAGCTTCAACAATCCATCCTAGCAAGGAAGGTATTCTCCACCACCCTCAATTTATCTCGACACTTCAAAAAACTCCCTTTCACTATAGGCTTAGTGAGAAAATATGCCACCTATTCCTTTGTAGAAATGTAATGCAATATCATAGCACCGCTAGACCTTTTCTCTAATGAAGTGATATATGATCTCAATGTGCTTGGACTAATCATGAAAAATGAGATTCTCAAAGTTATTAACTTTGCTTATCACATTGAATCATTGTTATCCCCATATACAAACCAAATAAATTTTTAAGCATAATTTCATAGCCACACTACCTCTAGCTCACCATACTCGTTGCCATGTACTCTAACTCTATTGAACTAAGTGTCACTGCCCATTTCTTTCTGGTGTAGCATGAGATCATGGCTCATCTAAAGTTGAAACAACATCTAGGTGTGGATTTTATATCCACTACACTCCCTACCAAATCAAACTCTGTGTACCCTTATAACTTGACTCCTCCATCTCTAACATATTTTAGTTCAAATTCAATCATACCTCATAGGTATCTCAGCACATGCTTCACTACTATCCAATGAACATGTCTTAGCTCCACCATGAACTGGATAAGTGTGTTCAAATAAAAACATATATCTAGCTTGGTGTTGACCAGATACATCAAGGAACCTATCATCTACCTTTGAAGTGTGGGATCCACCAACTCACCTTAAAAATAGCTTATCATCTTCAAGTTAGTGATCATATATGTATAAATAGGTCTACAATCCTCCATCCTAAAACTCCTCATGATCTCAACTGCATACTTTTCATATCAAAGGAAAACCTCTCTTGGATGTTGCTACACCTCCAATCCCAAAAATTAGGGCATCAAGTTGATGTCCATATCAAACTCTAAAGAAATATCCTCCTTTCAAATCCCTATGAGATTCTCTAATCCTATCAAGAAAATATCATCAACATAAAATACCAATATGAGCATCTCGCCCTCAACAAGTACACAGTACAAGTTGGGATCCACCTCACTATTGGTGAAGCCAAAAACAATAAGGTATCCATCAATATTAGCATAGTATGTGTGTGGATCCCACTTTAACCCATGAGGGGCCTTATTCAACATGCATACATGATAATGTCTCTTGTGCACCTAAAATCCCCGAGGCTACCCAATATACACCTCTTCCTCAATCACTCCATTTAGGAAATAAATATTCACATCTATATGATGTATCCTCTACTCCATATATGAAGCAATGGAAATAAATTCTCTAATGGATTAATATCTCACGGTGTGTTTGAATGTATCCTCATAATCCTCTCCCTCCTTCTGAACATACCTCCCACCACGAACCTAGATTTTTACTTCTCAACATTGTTGATCAAGAATAAGTTTTTATACTTCTCTCAACCAACCCCTCAAATCTCACAAGGAAGGTGAGATAATGGGAGTCACTAGTCCACCTAAACTTAATTCCCTTTTGTTGTGATTGGTTTTTAAAGAGAATTTACAAGTTTTGTATAACAAAAGAAATGTATTCACAAAGGTTAAATAAACAAAAAGAGAAAAGAAAATCCAATATTTACAAAATAATGCCTACAATTTTATAAAATTTTTTGCATTTTGATCCCATAGTGTGTATATCAATTGAATATTTCCTTGTTATGAAGTAATATATAAAGCATGAGCTTTAAAGTTCAAATCCCTGTGGGTTAGAAGAACAAAAAAAAGAAGTCTTCATATTCAAAATTAGTGAACAAGAATTGAAAACTAGACATAAAAATAAGCAAACTAATAATTTGATTCAAGATATTTCCTTGAGTGATGTTAAACATAATTGGTTAAACAGAACAGAAATACCATAGATGCAACATGTTGAAAATGTAGTGAGGAATGGATTCTTTGACTTGTGCCTTAGTCAAATATTCCAATTCGAATTCAATCCCATAGTTGCTTGAGTTATCTTTCAGTTAACATGTGAGATGTGGCCTATCATTGAGTTATTATCAGTGAATTTGAGTTAGATGGAATACAATGAGTTGTGGAATAGTTGATGGCTAAAATTAGCTATCTAGTGGAGTTAACTCTAGTGTTTTTCAGTTAACTGATATCCAGTTATAGAATAGAGGTAAACATGAGTTTAGTTCAGTAGTTGTCTTTATGTTAACTCAACTAACTCTTAGTTAACAATAATAACTGCTAAATTTATCCCTATTAGTTCATGCAAGTTGAATTGTCTATTGAGATTTGATGAAGGCACAATTGTATTTATTATTGTACACGGGGTTTTTTGTATAGGTTTCAGGATTAAGCAAAGAGATTTCTCTTGGGAATTGCATAAGGAAATAGGTGAAATTCCTATTTTCTAAGGGTAGATTTGCGCTAGGAAATAGAAGCTCCTACCAGTCTTTATATTCCAAAGAGTTGGGAAAGTCTTGTGAAGAGTTGATCACTATTGCAGGGACTTCCATATTGAATTAGATTCTTTGTAATAGATCATATTTCTTAGTTGATCATATAAGAAATATATTTTTTTCCTATTTCAGTTGCCCAGATAAATTTCTATGTGTGATTGTATTTCTATTCATTTTTTTTGGTAGAGAAATATTGTGTCTTTTGTGATCAAATTTTCCCTCATTAGAAATTGCAAGGTTTCAAGGATTTTGTACATGGTATTAGAGCAAAACAAAAGGTAGGAACTTCGTTCCTTGATCAAATCCAAAGTGATTTAAAGAGGAGATCAATTGGTACAAAAATTCAACAAGTGTGAGAATCATGTCAGTCTATGGTTTGAGGATAGATCGTGCCCTAGAAAGACCTTCGAATTTCCATGCATGGAAGGATGGAATGGAGGTTATGTTAGATGATAATGGGGTTTTGGAATACATCAAGACTGGTATTCCTAAACCTCCTGGATTAGATGCATAAAAGCTGACTCAGTGGAAGGACATTGCCAAAGCTAGGAGGATGACCTAGAAGGTGTCAAAGATCATATTGTTCCAAATTTTCATGGGAAGGAGACACCATTCCTACTATAGAAGGCCCTTACTAATTGTTGGTCTCTGATTCTGGCTCATTTTTGCCTTAGATATTTCATAATTTACCATATTTTCTCACCATTTTATTATCATATTCACCTCATTTTTACTCTTTATTCATATACAGGTAGTAAAACTATGTCTTTTACTTATTTTAGTGTTTTGATCAAAATTGAGCATTAAAAATAAATTTGGACAAACCTAGAAAATATTGTAATGGCTCGTTTGAAGTAATGGTTACAGGACACCTGGGCTTGAACCAAATGCATATATGGAAAATATGGGACCAATGATGGATGAACACATTTTGGTTCACTTCAAATCAGCTAGATTAGGTCCGTTCAACGTTGGTCAAACTAGACCAGTTGTTCACAAATATCCACTGTTTTGAGCATGAAATATGGGCAGATCGTGATTTCAAGGGATTTTTCCCAAATTTTAGAGATAGAGTACTGATCTAGAATTATAGGCCTTATATAAGGTTATTATAAATGTATTTGAGTGTTTTTAGTCAATTATTTTCCAAAAACATGTATAAATATGGGACATTTGAAGGAGGAAGACATCTATTTTAACTATGTGAATTTGAAGACTTTTGAAAATCAGTGGAAGGAGTTGGTTCAAAGTTTATTTTTCTTCTATTATTCTTGATGGAGGATGTTTGATCTGGTTTCGAAATTATTCTAAGTTGATATTCACCTAAAGTGCGCAGTAGAAGCATGGAGGCCCCCCATTGCCGAGCTTGTGCAATAATTTCTCATTGTTTGGTACTTTCATTTTATTTTGTTGTACTTTCATTTCAGTTTGTTGTACTCTCATTTTGGCTCATTTTACTTTCATTTCAGTTTGTTGTACTTTCATTCACTATATTCAATTTTTGGCTAAGTTCTCATTGATATGCTTGATAAAGGGATATTATGAATTCACCTCTCATAAGACAGCTTGGTATTTATTTTCACCTTCAATAGGATAGAATTATCAAAGATTCCTTATCTTATTTAAGTTTTGATTATGTTATTATTGATATGCTTGATTGGGATATATTATGAATTGACCCCTTGTAAGAGGGCTTGGTATTTCTTTCACTGTCAATAACTAGACTTGTCAAAAGTTGTTCATTTTTTGTGTGATTGATTTGCTGCTATTTAATTAATTAATTGATCAAGAAAATTGATGATCTAAAGGTGTTAATATTGTCATTGAAGGATTTTTTAATCCTTCTCCTATAAGGGAGAATGAAGCTTTCTTGGTAATAATACTCAAGATTTAAACTAGCTAGGTGTTAAAATTGTAGAATCTACCTCTAAACCATGTATGTTGGAGTGCTTCTAAGATTACAAAAACCATATTTATAAGAGAACTGATGATATAATTTAAATCCTTAAATTGGACCAACATTTTTGTGTTGTTTTCGAGGAAGCACATTTAGAGGGTGGAAGTTTAGTTAATTCATTTCCATTTTTCATTAAACAAAAACAAAAACAAATTTTTGTTTATCATTTATTTACATTTCTTTATACCTAGAGAAAGAGATGAAAAAGTTATATTTTCCAAAAAAAACCCCCCAACCACTCAAACATCTATAGGAGCAGGACCATTAGGATTAACTACACCAGTTGTTGGAAAACCAACTTTAGAAGAATTGGATGAAAAACAACATTCAGGACAGAGGTTAACTCTTTCTGAAAGACAAAATTTGTTATCTTATGAAGTAAAAAGAAAACACACAGAAATAGAAAAAACTTCCATAGGAAATCAAAGAGAGACAAGAAAACCAACTCTTGAACAATTAGATCAAGCAATCCTCGAACAAATAGAAAAATTTTAAGAAACACAAACACAAATTCTTACCGAGACATTTAAAACATATGAGAAAGGAATGAGATAGGAAGGACAAGGATCGAATATCCAAATATTAACTCCAAAACAAATAATACAATATGAAAGGTGTTGTAACTCCTAGAGACAGCCTAGAGTTGCTATAGACCAGTGCCTAGGACATCTTATAATGTATGGAGAGCAGAGGACGCATAACATCGTTTAATGTTTAAACAAGACAGGGCTCTCATACTGCTTCTTTACAAACAGAGAATAATATTTGAGTGGAACCAAAACTTTTGACAACTTGATGCTTAAAGAGTAATACTGGATGAATGTAATATTGAACTCAAACACTGATGTATCAGACAACTTTAAGACATTTTACAGTAAACAGGGCCGGATTCATGGTATATGGCAGAAAAAGGGGTATATATAAAGGTGACTACTGAGCTGCATAGAATGAAGGAGATATTAACTATTATGAAGACGACACCAAGAAGAGTTTCCCAGCATATGATGGGCTTATATGACCAAGAATCCATACATGCTGGCAACTTTCGTCAATAGCACTTCGTAACGACCAATATAGTAGAAATATGTATGAATTGGAGATGAAACATTGTATTATACCTGAGCCATTTTTAAAGTACCAGGAAGCTTATGATATAAGTATCAGAGAGATAAATTCATATCAGAAACAACGGGACACTCGCATTCCAGAATATAATACCAGAGACATGGATGTAAATGAAATGAACAACGACATTGCAATAAACAAGAAAGAATTACACACTACCATAAACCAAGGCCGGAATCCTTATTAAAGTATAACTCCTTATCATTGAAGCCCAACGGGCTCTTCACATTAGCATTTGAGTCTTCAAAAAACACATACAGAAAGTCCCTACACAGTGAATTTCTTCCGAAGAATTGGAACCCTTCTTTCTTCTTTGATCTACATTTTATAGGATTCCTCCCATTTCAGCGAGAAGATATTTCGGGGAAACATCTTCTTCGCATGGGCAAAATTTGTTAGAAGTCATTTTCATAACAGAAAAATTTCATGATGGGGAATCAAGCCTCCCATCATGTGTAAACAGGCCCCGGGGCATTTTCAAAACAGAAACTTAAACAAATGTTTGATGTAAAAAGTAAAATGCAAGAGTGGGGGAAAACAACCCACTCGGAACTTTGAAAGAACTAAACAAAATGAGCATGAAATAGGCCGTTAAGACCATATCATGAGTTAACAGAAAAGTCATAGACGCGGCTGAGTGGAAGCCGTTGCAGATTCGGGCGGAGGCACGTTTGCGGGGGAACTATTATGCTGACTCATGAACTGTGTCAGTCTCTGCTGATTCTCGGAAGTTGGTTCCGGCATCGCTGAGAGCTTCTCCACCTTGATAAAAGCTTCGCCGAGAGCGTGAATACCTGCCTTAGTAGGGAGACGGTGTCTGATCATGTAAAGGAGATTAAACTCCTTTTGAAGACTGTAACAATCATACTGGCTTGGAGCTGGATTGCAGATACCATATTGCAAATCATAGAGGGGTTCAAAACCAGGGGGTTCCTAGACTCACGGACCTGGGAGATTCTGGCTCGTTCTTCTTGGGCGTTCCCCTTCCCATGGCTAGCATTTTAAGAATTCGAAACAGAGGAAGGAAACAGAGGAAATCAGAGGATGGAATACCTGGACAGAGGGTAACACTGTTCGGGAAAGCGACGCGGGGAACTTTGACAGTGATTGGGGTAGACCAGGCGCTCTTCCCTACTTGGTATCTGCCGTAGGAAGTAACCTGTGTCTTTTTACTGGAGAGAAATACGGGAGTTTTTTACTACCAGAGTAGGTTGTTCGAGTTAAAATGCGGATGAGTGAGATGACAGAAGGCAAGTGTCGTAAGGACACTGGCAATGAGACACGTGGCGCGTGGGGATTGGGGATGTCAAGGTGTAGGTGCGCGCCTCGTGTCGGGTTTAAGGCTGGTACGGGTCTCAGTACCAGCTGATCTAATGAACTTTACCTTACCTTTTATCCACATATGTTGTCCAATTATTACTCCGCGTGATTTCCCACGCCGAACTAACACATGGATTTCCCCGCTGTGCGGGTTCACCTTTGCTCCGCCACGTAACCACATCCCGCAGCCTGTTCTTACTATCCCCTTCCCACGATAATTCTTCCCCATGCCACGTGTCACCAGTCCGCGGGGGTGTGGGTCTCGTCCTTTCCCCGCTGCTCGACCCCCTCGGACTTTCCCCATGCCACGTGTCACCAGTCCGCGGGGGTGTGGGTCTCGTCCTTTCCCCGCTGCTCGACCCCCTCGGACTTTCCCCACGTGCTTTATTACGTGGCGACGGCTCCTTTTAATATATCCGTTATTGTTTAGCGCTGCGTCCCCGTTACTTTATACTTCCTGTTTACTTATTGTTCGGCCCTTCATCCTTTGCGTTGTTTGTCCATTAGCTTTAATACATGCGCATTTTACCACCTTCTCTTTTTTCGACCCATTTTATTGGAATATTTTCCATTTGATATAAAACCTTAATGCGCATCTTGTCCATCCTTTTGTACTCCCGTGGCTAGTGTTAAAGATTGAAAAACATTGGCTCCACCTGGGGACGACACGTTTGTCCCCGAACGTGTCGAGAACTACGCAGACCGCCTGTCTATCTTCTTTGAGCACCACTTTTCCGGTTCTTGTGACTTCTCCCTGGACAGATCATCATGACTCATGCATAACTTGGTAAGAAAAACGAAAAACAGTAGCTAATGTACAATATAATACAATCAGGCTTTGACAGCCTGTTTCAGAATTGAAAATACGGTTTGAGGAACTGCCCATTTACAGGGGCGTCCAACAGCTCCCCCTGCAAATTCTCCAGCTTAAATGTATTATTTCCTCCCTGCTCTGTAATATTGAAGGGGCCGAACCAAAGGGGGTCAAATTTACCATGCTTACCTTTATCGGCCCTTCGTACATCCCACCTGAGAACTAAGTCTCCCACCTGTAGCTTTCTATCCTTAGTATGCTGGTCAAACAACTCTTTCATCCTTTCCTGGTACTCCACCAGCCGCTGGTTTACCTGATTACGCGTTTCTTCGAGTTCTACCAGCTGATTGATTCTCCTGGTCATACCATCCAGTTCTTCCAGAGTCTCCTGCATGAAACAAGCAACAGGTAAAGCTAACTGTATAGGGAATACAGCTGCCCGCCCGTATACTAGCTCATAAGGAGATTTTCCAGTAGCCCTTTTACTGGTTATCCTATTTGCCCACAGAGCAAACTTCAGTTGGGAATCCCAGTTCCTCTGGTTTTCATTTATTGTCTTCTTTAGAGCTCTGACCAGCATTTTGTTTGATGATTCGGCCAAACCATTTCCCTGTGGGTAGTAAGCTGTAGAGTGGCCCAGGGTGATGTTATATTGCTGACAAAAATTCACAAATTTAGCAGATTTGAAAGCTTGGGCGTTGTCAGTTACTATTCTAGTAGGACATCCAAACCTGGAGATAATGTTCTCTTCCATGAACTTAATGATCACCGTGTCTGTAGCGTTGCCTGCAGGTATGGCCTCCACCCACTTCGTGAAATAATCTGTAGCAGTCAAGATCCATTTGTGCTGCCCACTTGAGGGTGGGTGAATCTCACCTATGAAGTCAATTCCCCATTGTTTGAAAGGCTCATCAACATGCACAGGTATCAGGGGTAGAGCTGCTAACTTCTGTTTTTCAGCAAACTTCTGGCATTTGTCACAGGCTCTGACCCAAGTGAAGACATCTCCAAACAATTTAGGCCAGTAAAAACCAGCCTTCAGGATTTTCTGAGCTGTGCTCCTCCAGCGATAGTGCCCTCCACAGATTCCCTCATGGAATTCGGTTATTATGTTATTCACCTCACCTTCTATGAGGCATAACAGCAATATGCCTGAAGGATCTCTCCAATATAACTGACCATTGGCAACTACATACTTCTGCGATTTCAGCCTCAAGGCTCTGTATTTGGACTTATCACAGCTAGATGGGCAGCTGAGTGTCAGGAGGTACTCAACTATTTCTTTGTA
The DNA here is from genome assembly GCA_034641835.2 of Pinus albicaulis. Lineage (NCBI taxonomy): Eukaryota > Viridiplantae > Streptophyta > Pinopsida > Pinales > Pinaceae > Pinus > Pinus albicaulis. The sequence goes on from JAXQQM020071480.1 coordinate 48,597, forward strand.
CCAAGGGTTGGTAAGATACTCCATCTGTATTTTCTGAGTAGCCATTTCCACCTCTTGTCTCCCTGTCAGCTCCTCAGACCCTTCATTTGCAACCATGGATAAGTGGATGCCCAAAGCTTGATGATTTGATTCTGACAGAATCTTTGCTAGCCCCTGTCCTTTAATTAACTTGGTGGGTCTGATATCCAGATCGTATTCCTGTATCTTTGCAATCCACCTACCCCTTCTGCCTTCACTGTCACCCTGAACGAGGATATCTTTAACTGCTGCGGTGGGTACGAAAGCAGTAACATGGGACTGCAGAATGTACATGCGAAATTCCTTGAGAGACTTTACCAAGGCGTAAGCCTGCTTCTCCAATATGTTGTATTTTTGCTCTGCGTCATGAAGCACTTGACTAAAGAAAGCAATGGGTTGCTCATACCCACCTTCGTTCTTCTGTAAGAGAACCCCTACTACGGTGTGAGGTGATGCAAAAGAGAAAATCATAAAAGGTTTAGTGAAATTTGGCTTTGCCAACACGGGAGCCTCAGCAAATTCGTTCTTGATCCTGGCAAAGGCCTGCCTTGATTCTGGCGCCCATTTCACCTCATTATCCTTCTTTAACATATCTGTGATGTGTCTAACTATTTCAGCATAGTTAGGAATAAATCTTCTGAGAAAATTGATACGTCCCAAGAATACCTGAACTTCTTTTTTATTCCTGGGGAGGGAGATACCATTTATAGCTTCCACCCTTTTAGGATCGATTTTGACCCCTTCTTTAGTTACTATGTGTCCTAGGAGCTTACCCTCTTCTAATGCAAAGAAAGATTTTTGAGGATTTAGGGAAAGTCCATACCTCCTGCATTTCTCGAAAGTCCTTTGCAAATGCTGAATGTGCTCGGCATCATCCTTAGAAAAGACTGTTATATCATCTAGGTACACCACCAGAAACTTGTCCTGTTCTCCGACAAAGGTTATGTCCATAGCCCTCTGAAATGTGGCTCCAGCGTTAATTAGCCCAAACGGCATTCTAGCGTACATAAATGTTCCCCAAGGCGTGGTGAAAGCAGTCTTTTTCTGATCCTCCAGAAGTACATCCACCTGATTATAGCCCGAGAACCCATCCATCATGGACATCCTAGAGGCCCCCACCACTTTCTGTAGAATGTGGTCCATCTTCGGTAGTGGGTAGTTATCTTTTAGAGACGCCCTGTTCAAGTTTCTGAAATCCACACACAACCTGATTTCGCCATTCTTCTTTCGTACTGGGACTAAATTGGCCAACCACTCAGAATATCTTAGTGGCACTATAATTTTAGCCTTCAGCAGTTTCTTTATTTCTTGCTCAATCGAGGGCAGCAACAGGGGATTAATCTGTCTGAGTTTTTGCTTATGGGGTTTTGCATCTCCCTTCAGTGGAATCTTATGCTGCATAACACTGACATCAAAGGTTTTCAGGTCTTGATATGACCAGGCGAACACATCTCTGTAGGTCTGGAATAACTTTTGGTACAGTTGTTTGTATTCATCCAGGACCTTCTTGGACAGTTTCACAATCTTTGGATCCTCTTTAGTACCCAGATTGAGATCTTCGACCTGATCCTCTGCCACCACTTTATTTGGTTGTAAAGGAACATCGTTTTTGTTGAACAGCCTCTCCAAAGGTACCAGCCCTCTGGGAATAAAATTCCCTTTCAGCTGCAGGAATTTATGACCGGCTATCCTCTCTTCTAGCTTATCTTTTGGAATGTCCCCAATCTCCTCCTCACAACTGTCGATCTCTAGGTTGGAAAACTCCCCAACAGTCTCTAGGAACCTTTTCACCTACTCCTCATCTTCAAAGACCTTCCAGTGCTTAACATTATCAGGGATTGAAGGCCGGTACCTTACTTCGATTTCATATCTCAGAAGAGGGTTCTAAGGTGGCCGGAAAGTACTAGAAGCCACAGCCAAGGAGTCTGCCATCCGGTTCTGTTCTCGTGGCATGAATTGAATGTTAAACGCCAAGAAAGAGTTCTCTACAAGATCCCAAACTTCATTTCTATAGGCCTTTAGCCTAGGATTTTTGGCTTGACACTGGTTTTTCACTTGTCTAACCACCAATTCAGAATCTCCCATCACCTTTAGATTCTGTATTTTCATACTCCTTGCTATCTGCAATCCCAATATGAGTGCTTCATATTCAGCCACATTGTTTGTGGCCTCATATTCCAATTTGAAAGACAAGGGGACCCATTGACCCATAGGTGAAATAAGCAATACTCCAACCCCATTTCCTTCTCTGGAATTTGCTCCATCAAAGTGGAGTGTCCAGATTTCAGATCCACAGTCCTGCACTGATGATTCAGTCTTTATCTGACAGAATGAGGGCTCATGGGCATATTCCTGATCTTCTTCTAACATCAGACAGGAGAAATCCCCATCTCGGCTGTAGACTGGAGAATTAACCGAATCACCTGCTTTGGTGACTGTTTTAACAAATCTGGTCTCTCGGTACAATCTCCTCTCTTGGCCACCAAAGACAGGGATAGTGGCATAGGACAGGTCTAGCTTAATTGATCCTCCAATCCTAGTCCCCCAAGACCTTGACAGTAGCATACCGAAGTGGACTGGGATGTCAGCCACTACGATATCCATCACCACACTTTTGGCAGGGATTTGAGCCAGAGTTACTGCTAGATCTTTAATCATACCCAAACATTTCACTCTTTTGGAGTCAAAAGAATAGAGGTCTTTATATGGGCGAGTGATTTGGAGTCCCAATTTCTCCATGACAGATAGGGGCATGAGGTTATGAGACGCTCCTGAGTCTAACATACAATTATGCAACAACAGATCATGGATCACTATAGACACATAAAAGGGAGGGGTGGAGGGATCTAACTCCTCAACGTGTGGACCGAACACTACCATAGGCCTTTCTTCTTGCAGGTTAAGACTGTCTGGAATATGTGGTACATCAGGAGGGGAGATGAAGGAAGAGACCTGTGACTGATAGGCAGGCTGTCTCAATAACTCAGACAGAGGGACTGGTATCTTTACTTTTTCAAGCTCTTTTGTAAACAGAAGACAGATGAAGGCTTGTCTATTGACAATTCTTTTTATTTTGACTCTTTACTTTGCAGAGGAGGCTTAACTTCTTTTTCTGGAGGTTTATTATCAGGGGATACAGTTACTTGTGAAGACGAAGGCATTTGAATATCAGATTGCAAAGGTTGGTTAAGTGGTCTCTTACCTTTTTCTGGGGGTTCTTGAGTATTGGCCTCTTTCTGTGCAGATGCTGACCTTTGGGGTGTGTCCTCCTCTTCATCTTGAGTGCGGGTTCTTTTTCTGGACGACCTGAGGTCATATTTTCTATTGAACTGGGCTTGCATGAAGTCAACGAACTGTTTGCAGTAGTCGTCGATCTTAGGCTCTTTGGTATCCTCATTGTTCCTTATTTCAGAGTGAGCTTGTAGCTCCCCTTCTTCAATTTCTTGGACAGGGCATTCTATGTCATCACTGTCTGAGAAGATGGGGCATGCCTCATCTTGCTCGTAGGTAGAATCTTCAGGAGAAGCCTCCATTTGTCCTTCCAAGTATAAAGGATGTGGTACTTGGTCTTGTTGCTCCTTCTGTCCCCTCTACAGTATCTGCAAGGGTGGTTTCCTGTATTGAGGATTGAATCCCCTGTTTGGAGCATTCTGGAAGTTCTTTGGGGGTGAATTCTTGGCCTCCATCTCCAGCTTGACCAATTTGTTTGAGAGATTCTTGATCATTCTATTCATCTCTTCAATCTTGTCATTTGCCGAATCTCTATCTTGGCTTGAAGTGGATACTTCTTCTTTGCCTCTTCTTTTAGTATCATGTTCTTGCTTCCCTTTGGACTTGCCAGTTGAGACAAAGTTTGCTTCTATTTCCAATGCATCTGTCTGTGCATCGTCCAGAGTGGCTGGATTTCTCTCTCTTAGTGAGAAACCAAATTCAGAATCAAATGCTGCCACAAAAATGACCTTGGCAGCGGTCTGATGAGGCTTCATCTCAGTTGGGAGGCTCAGGTACAATTTTTTAAATCTTCTGATGAACTCTGATACCCCTTCATTTTTCTTCTTTTTCAGAGTGTTAAACTCGGTAAGGACATCCCCGTGATCCTTCCTATCTCCCCACTTTTTTACGAAAGCATCCTCCATAGCCTCCCAGCTATTGATGGAGTTAACTGCAAGGGTTTTAAACCATTTTCTGGCCTCCCCATCTAAGGACTGCACAAACAACCTCAGAACTACATCCAAATGCTCAACATTGAAATTCTCTGCGAAGGAGCAGAAAATTTCGACATGCTTCTGTGCTTCAATGCCATTCTCACCATTAAATCTGGGTAGAATCTTCAAATAATCCCGCGGCATGTCATTTAGTACTACAGGTAGCTGAAAAGGAGCGTATCTATTTTGCAAGAAGCCAGGGATATTCGCCATTGGGGGAGGCGGTGGAGGTAATGCAAGAATCTGAGTTGTAAGAGGAGGAGGAGGGGGTGGAAGTGAAGTATGGATAATGATGGGGATGTAATGGACAGCGGCTTGAGGAGTTGACGAGAATTTTGGACTGTGAACGGCGGACACTTCAGTTACTTCCTTAATTTCCTCAACTTCAGGGGTAGGGTGGAAAGAGTAATGCGGAGTATAGCTAGACTCGACCTCGTCTTTGATATGAGCGCCTCCCCGAGGTGAACTCTCTGAATAGTAACCAGTATCTCTTATAATAGGGTTAGAGCCTTGTATTTGGGTGACTTGAGAAGAAGAGGGCTGAAGATAAGGAAAGTTTTCAAGGGAGAATTCAGGAATCTCGGTATGAACTGACTGCCTTTCCCTCCAGCCTCTTCTATGTAGAATTCTTTCTGGGTCAGACACAGGGGGGGTCTTTGAATGAGACGTATCCGACCTTAGGTGTGGCTTGCGGGGAGCCAGGGCTGCAAACAGGTTTAACTGTAATATGAATGTGGAGTCGCCAAGGTGAGGGGTGCACAACTCTCAACTCTTCGTGCTCACCTAACTGAAGAGTGGATGGGTTTTGTCGAGGCCCAGGGATTCAAATTTCTTCAACTTCGTTCCCCGACAACGGCGCCAAAAAGATGTTGTAACTCCTAGAGACAGCCTAGAGTTGCTATAGACCAGTGCCTAGGACATCTTATAATGTATGGAGAGCAGAGGACGCATAACAGCGTTTAACGTTTAAACAAGACAGGGCTCTCATACTACTTCTTTACAAACAGAGAATAATATTTGAGTGGAACCAAAACTTTCGACAGTTTGATGCTTAAAGAGTAATACTGGATGAATGTAATATTAAACTCAAATGCTGCTGTATCAGACAACTTTAAGACAGTTCACAGTAAACAGGGCCGGATTCATGATATATGGCAGAAAAAGGGGTATATATAAAGGTGACTACTGAGCTGCATAGAATGAAGGAGATATTAACTGTTATGAAGACGACACCAAGAAGAGTTTCCCAGCATATGATGGGCTTATATGACTAAGAATCCATACATGCTGGCAACTTTCGTCAATAGCACTTCGTAACGGCCAATATAGTAGAAATATGTATGAATTGGAGATGAAAAATTGTATTATACCTGAGCCATATTTAAAGTACCAGGAAGCTTATGATATAAGTATCAGAGAGATAAATTCATATAAAAAAAACAACGGGACACTCGCATTCCAGAATATAATACCAGAGACATGGATGTAAATGAAATGAACAACGACGTTGCAGTAAACAAGAGAGAATTACACACTACCATAAACCAAGGCCGGAATCCTTATTAAAGTATAACTCCTTATCATTGAAGCCCGACAGGCTCTTCATATTAGCATTTGAGTCTTCACAAAACACATACAGAAAATCCCTACACAGTCAATTTCTTCAAAAGAATTGGAACCTTTCTTTCTTCTTTGATCTACATTATATAGGATTCCTCCCATTTCAGCGAGAATATATTTCGGGGAAATATCTTTCTCGCATGGGAAAAAATTTGTTAGAAGTCATTTTCGTAACAGCAAAATTTTATGATGGGGAATCAAGCCTCCCATCATGCGTAAACAGGCCCTAGGCCATTTTCAAAACAGAAATTTAAACCAAGGTTTGATGTCAAAAGTAAAATGCAAGAGTGGGGGGAAAACAACCCACTCGGAACTTTGAAAGAAATAAACAAAATGAACATGAAATAGGCCGTTAAGACCATATCATGAGTTAACAGAAAAGTCATAGGCGCGGCTGAGTGGAAGCCATTGCAGATTCGAGCGGAAGCACTAGTATGCTGACTCATAAACTGTGTCAGTCTCTGCTGACTCTCGAAAGTTGGTTCGGGCATCGCTGAGAGCTTCTCCACCTTGATAAAAGCTTCGCTGAGAGCGTGAATACCTGCCTTAGTAGGGAGCCGGTGTCTGATCATGTAAAGGAGATTAAACTCCTTTTTGAAGACTGTAACGATTGTACTGGCTTTGAGCTGGGTCGTAGATACCATATTGCAAGCCATAGAGGGGTTCAAAACCAGGGGGTTCCTAGACTTACGGACCTGGGGAGTTTCTGGCTCGTTCTTCTTGGGCGTTCCCCTTCCCATGGCTGGCATTTTAAGAATTCGAAACAGAGAAAGAAAGCAGAGGAAATCAGAGGATGGAATACCTAGACAGAGGGTAACACTGTTCGGGAAAGCAACGCGGGGAACTTTGACAGTGATTGGGGTAGACCAGGCGCTCTTCCCTACTTGGTATCTGCCGTAGGAAGTAACCTGTGTCTTTTTACTGGAGAGAAATACGAGAGTTTGTTACTACCAGATCAGGCTGTTCGAGTTAAAAGGCGGATGAGTGGAATGACAGAAGGCAAGTGTCGTAAGGACACTGACAATGAGACACGTGGCGCGTGGGGATTGGGGATGTCAAGGTGTAGGTGTGCGCCTCGTGTCGGGTTTAAGGCTGGTACGGGTCTCAGTACCAACTGATCTAATAAACTTTTACCTTACCTTTTATCCACATATGTTGTCCAATTCTTACTCCGCGTGATTTTCCACGCCGAACTAACACATGGCTTTCCCCGCTGTGCGGGTCCACCTTTGCTCCGCCACGTAACCACATCCCGCGGCCTGTTCTTACTATCCCCTTCCCGCGATAAGTCTTCCCCCTGCCATGTTTCACCATTCCGCGGGGGTGTGGGTCCCGTCCTTTCCCCGCTGCTCGACCCCCTCGGACTTTCCCCATGCCACGTGTCACCAGTCCGCGGGGGTGTGGGTCTCGTCCTCTCCCCCGCTCGTTCGACCCCCGGACTTTCTCGTACGTGCTTTATTACGTGACAACGACTCTTTTTATAATACATCCGTTATTGTTTAGCACTGCGTCCCCGTTACTTTATACTTCTTGTTTACTTATTGTTTGGCCTCTTCACCATTTGCGAGCCTATTCATTAGTTCAATATATGCGTATCTACCACCTTCTTCTGTACCCATTTATTAATATTTTCCATTGATATAAAACTTGGGTGCAACTTTGTCATCCATCCCTTTCACAAATTCTGTGGGCAGGCTGTTGGAAGGATGTTTGGAACAATGTTAGAATGGTAAAGAAAAAGAGAGGAAGAAATGAGAAGATAAGTATAAAGAAAGAGAGAATAAGATTCCAAAAGAGAGCATGGCAATAAGAGACGACATGATGTAGAAACAGAAAATGATCAAGAAGCTATTTTTGGATTCCCAATTTAATATACTAGAGCAATTCTTGGAGAAAGGGTAAAGATGAAGAATATTCCACCTTCTGTTTTACCAAATTTCTATGGAATTCCTTCTGAAGAACCCGATTCATTCATGTTTGAATTTGATATCTTACGTCATACTTATGGTTATATTGATGATAAGCTTCATCCTTTTCCCGCTATTCTTAAATAAAAAACATTAAAATGGCTTATGGGATTAGGAGAGAACAGTATTACTCCTTGGGAAGCCATGAGGAAAAAAATTCTTAAGAAGTATCAAGCCTATTGTAGGCCTAGAGATTCGAAGGAAGATATTTTTGTGATGTCTCAACAAGAAGATGAGAGTTTGGACGAATATTATAATGGTTTATTTACAACTTAAAAAAATCCAAACAACACTCTTTAAATCCTGATACCATTCAAATAATTTTTCTCAAAGGTATACGAGATGAATATCTGGATATTCTCAATGTAATGGGAAAATGAGACATATTTTTGGGTGTGGAGCCTGATTTTCATCCTAATTCAGAGGTCTTTGTTTCAGCCAGATGTATACCCCAGGAAGACTGTGCACCCCTCCACGCGGGGGGTACTCCCCCCCCCCCACAGGGATCTGGGGGGCTGATCCCCCACGGCTCGGGGGTCCGGGGGCTAGCGGTCCTCCGGCGAGGGTTTCGGGGGCAACACCCTTGAATCTAAGCATTAGCGGAATTTTGAGATCTAAAATGGGCCTCCTAAGGAAATTATAAAATAATAGTTGAAATAATAAAATAATATTTGATTACATCATCAAATTAGAGGGAAAAAAGAAAAAACTACTTTTCCATCTCATATTTTGAACTTATCTCCCAAAGTTTTTACTCAAATTTCGAGCGAGAGTACTCATTGGATGAAAATTTGATTCCTAATACAAGGATTAGCTATGTTGAATACTTTCGATGGACCCTGCTATACGAAAAATGAGAAATACATGAAAAACGTGAATGCAATCACATTTTTTCATGTATTTCTCATTTTTCGCATAGCAGGGTCCATCAAAAGTATGCAACAAGGGTACTCTTTAGATGAGGAAATAAATTTTTCATCCAAAGAGTAATCCCACTAAAAATTTGAGTAAAAAATTTGGGAGATGAGTCTAAAATACAAGTTGAAAAATTAGTTTTATTATTTTATTATTTTTTAATCTTTTCACCCTTTTACTTAAAAAATGGAGAATCATCCCCCATGGTTGACATCATCATATTAAATGCTATCAGTTCTTATAAAGTTTATTTTTGTTTTACATTTTTCTTAGGAGGCCCATTTTAGACCTCAAAATTCCCCTAATCAACAGATGTAAAATTTCTTTATAAAATATCGTAATGTCCTAGTCAATTTGGGCCTTTCATTAGATAGATGATCTGATGATAGAAGCTATTTTTAATGTAGGGTTTTTTTCCCTAGAAGGTAACCCCTCATTTTTTATGTGGGTATTGTATTGCTGCTGTGTATTGTATGTGTATCATGATCGAGAAACAGTGTAATATTCACAAATGGGGAAATCAGCAATACAATGAACTAAAAATGCATTTTTTTAGAAATTTATGAAATAATAGTTAAATGCAATGCATGTATCCATTCATTTATACATTATAGCAGCCAAATAAAAAAGTATATCTGAAAAAAATCATGCTAGCTTAGTTAAACAAGCCTCCCAAGCCATAATATCCCAAAAATCATGCAAAAAAGAAAGGTTGCATCCATGAAATAAGCTGCAATACCCTGACAACGTTATTTTGTTACTCCTGCAATAGTAGTAGGTTATACATCAGATCTAGAGCTGCTATGTGAATAAAAATTTAGATCTATATCAGATCCATGCACTATACAAGCTCCTCTAAAGAACCCCCTTGGGTTTTCTAGCAAAACACCAAGCACTAATTGTAGATCTGAGTTTTAAGACTTCAGATCTATTGAAAATTACAGATATGGAAAGTGTGGCTGATTTGATATATTGAATAGAATAGCCTCCTCCAATAGAACTCCAAAGTGAAGGGAAGATCCCCAACACTTAGAAAATCAGCTCTCCAAATGGTGTGTTGAACCACCCTGCAACTACTCCTTTGGAAATTACGTAGATCTGGATCTATTCTGCATTGTAGGTATCAAAATTTAGTTGGCATGATGCCAAGATCTGGAAATGAGGCTCAATGTCATCAATATTGTCCTCCCAATGGAGTAGAAACATCCTCCACTGAAAATGAGCACTGAAATGGCTTAGATCTAGAGATCTAGTCTTCGCTTGCTGCATCTTACTGAAACAACCAAACCCTCAACAGGATCTATGGTGTCAAAGAAATGTGAAGCTTGGCCTTAAGCAATATAGTGAACAATATGGTGCAAGACTCCTCCAAGATCTCCTCAATGGAAGAGGTGGGATTCCTGATTAGGAACACCCTATGCTAAACAACATACAATCTCAGCTAAACAACAAGAGAAATTTATATGTCTAAACAGACCATATATTCAGAAAATCATAATCATAAGCTAACCCCATATGGATTCCAGCCTCTTCCTTATAAACAATATGAACCTTCTCACCCTGGGTCCCACTCATTAGGGTTTCCACCTTCACGTAGTTAATCTCCCTCCAAAACTGTGTTGTCCCATCATCAATGCCACTCCTCCATAACAGCGTTGTTTGATTTGGTCAACCTTGACATGATCTCCATGAAATTTCTTCTTCCATACTCAAGGTGGCTTTATTCTAACTATCTAAACTGGTCCATATTCCCACTGGGTTATCTCTATTAATAACCCACTCCCTCCATCGAAGCTTTGTTGACTTGGTCAAACTTGACCTTGCCCACATGCATTAGCCCTTGTTCACACATGAACGTACTTTATCTAGATATGAATATGATCCCTTTTCATATTAATAGGGATTTCATTTCTACTAAAGAGATTTATGGGCCTCCCTACCCATCTTATTCCTCTATCTAAGAAAAAAATCAAAATTTAATATTCCAATTAGCTGTATGCTAATTTAGGAATATTACAGTCCTCCACTCCCAACTGATTCTTGTCCTCAAGCAACTGCAAGGATAGAACTAAAGATCCCCTTCTCTTCCTCTTTTAGCATCTTCATATGATAGGTTCCTCCAAAGAACAAGATGCTCTCTTAACAATATGTCCTCAAGTTGTTCCTCCCATGTGTAAAAGTATGCCTTTGGTGAAAAATCCAAATGGCTCTCATCATGAAAAAGTGGGATATCCATGGAAACAAATATATGTGGTCTAGAGGCCTTCTTGAGGCATGGAATCTGAAATATATTAGGAATCATCATCCCCATGTGAAGCCTCCATCCCAAAGCTATCATCCACAAAAAGTGAGTTACCCTCCTACATGGTAACTCATGAAACATCTCCTCCACCTTAGGCTCTTGCAAAGAAGGTGGGCTGCATAGCTGAATGTGATGGATCAAAACGTCCATCCCACGTTGTCCCTCTCTCCACTTATGATAAGTGTAAAGCTGCTATTGAATATGGGCTGCAATAATGTTGCCTTTCTGGAGCAAAAAGGCAATAGGGTCCTCAAAAATCCACCTTTTGGTTCTTGCCCAAATCATCCCATACAAAATGAATATGAAATTATCATCATATGAAATCCAAATGAGAGAAGTACTGAAGGTTTTACAGAGTGCTGGAAGGTACCAATAGTTTCTCAAGTAGTCACAATGCAGTTTTACCAACTACATTTTCAGAACATGATATGGCAAGTTGTCTTCAAACAATTTGTTAGTTGTACATGTTATCTCATATACTAGTAAATAGTAAATGGCATTGTATATCAACTGAGCATATAGGAAATAGTACAACACTTGCCCAAATCCATACAAGAAATGGCTCTCTCCATCATAGATGTTGGTCCCAAAAAGACCATGAAGCTCAAATAGAGGCTTTCCGTCTTGTGAAGAAATGCAATGTATAAGGATGGTACGGGAATGCAAATACTGTGTTAGATAATAAATAATTTCATAATAATAATTCTTACCATATATTGAGAGAAATATGATAATAATATCCATAAGTGAACACTCCATAGTGGCATGATATGGTCCCATGAAGAGGAATGAACTATGTGTTTCATGTAGATCTTTCTTCTTATGCTTGGAAATCCAAGTCAAGAAGATCATATCATGGTAATAGATGTCTCCAATCACTACTCCATCACTCTCATCTCCTTCTTTCCCATTAATTGCATCATATGTGACCTGATCTTGGGGACACTCCATCAACAACCCCAAGCTCCCATGTGACAATGATGTTGGCCTTTGTCATAAGGCTCCTGTCATCTCACAACTCCATTATTTGACATAACACATGTAAAAGCCATCAATCATAATGCTGCTATATGTGGAAGATTCCTTCCAAAGTGGAATTACCTCCTAATCCTCCAAGGCTAAGGATTATCCCCTTTGTACCATGACAGTGCCATCTCCTACTCCTGCAACATCATGCAAAGTATGGGAGAATATCAGCTCATACTCTTTCAAGATCAACCAAATAAACAACAACTCTTGTTGCCTCCCCACACCATCATAATATAAATCATGGATCAACAACATGATAGGTTATATGAAAGATATCACATCACCCCAATACACCCAAAATCCTTGTTGCCATATGATGTAAGTGGCATGCCAAGTTCCATCCACCAACCAACTCTTTGAAATAGAGTGTGTTATAGGATTACCAAAATATTTCAAGAGTAACCAACACAATCTTGCCTCCTGCTGCCCAGTGTCATAAATCTGCAAGTGGCTCCCCAACCTCTTTCTCATAAAAATCACCCATCCAACCAATGGTGAATGGCTATTATCATGTCCAAAATTGGCACTCCTCCAATGGTGAATACCATCCTCCCAAATCAGATTTCTGTTTTTTCATTTCATGGGATGTTGAAATGCAATCTCCTCAATGAGTAAGTTGATCCCATAAGGATCCAAATAGGTGGTAGGCAAAAACCTCCCATCATGATGTGAAAAGCTCATCAAGAAATATCCATCACAATCATGAGAGATGTTATCCATCATAATATGTCCTCCATCAGCTATATGCATATCCTCTATTATACATATGGGAAGGTCATTGGAATTCTCCAATAACAGTCGGGCCCCCAACTCATCACTACTGCTCAATGACAGTGCTGTTGATCTCCATGATGGTGGAACTGCTATCCCAAGATCATGCCCAATACTGAACACATAGTTTTGCAATGTATTATTCAAGACAATACTCATACCATCCTTCGAGAATCTACATTATATCCCCAAGAGTTGTCTGACACTTAATAATGATACACTAGGATGACTGTATATCTCCTCCTTGAGCAAATCAAGGTTGCTTAGCACAGTGATAGTCTGCTGCTCTAAATCAGCAATATTCCTTGACCCTTGGTCATGAAATGGTACATTCCCACAATCCTCCATAAGATTTGTTGAAATAATAGAAAGTGGAAACTTATGCATACCTTGGCAGTGGACAATATGGTGCAAGAATCCTCTGAGATCTCCTCAATGGAAGAGGTGGGATTCCCAATCAGAAACACCCTATGCCAAACAACATACAATCTTAGCTAAACAACAAGAGAAATTTATATGTCTAAACAGACCATATAGTCAGAAAATCATAATCATAAGATAACCCCATATGGATGCCATCCTCTTCCTTTTGAACAAACTGAGCCTTCTCACCCTGGGTCCCACTCATTAGGGTTTCCAACTTCATGCAGTTAATCTCCCTCTAAAACTGCATTGTCCCATCATCAATGCCACTCCTCCATAACAACGTTTTTTGATTTGGTCAACCTTGACTTGATCTCCATGCAATGTCTTCTTCCATACTCAAGGTGGCTTTATTCTAACTATCTAAATTGGTCCATATTCCCACTGGGTTATCTCTATCAATGATCCCCTCCCTCCATCCAAGCTTTGTTGACTTGGTCAAACTTGACCCTGCCCACATGCATTAGCCCTTGTTCACACATGAAGGTACTTTATCTAGTTATGAATAGGATCCATTTTCACATTAAGTGGGATTTTATTTCTAATAAATGGATTTGTGGGCCTCCCTACCCATCTTATTCCTCTATCTGAGAAAAATAACAAAATTTAATATTCCAATTAGCTGTATGCTAATTTAGGAATATTACAGTCCTCCCCACCCCACTATTTCTTGTCCTCAAGAAACTGCAAGGATAGAACTGAAGAGCCCCTTCTCTTCCTATTGTATCATCTTCATATAATAGGTTCCTCCAAAGAACAAGATGCTCTCTCAATAATATTTCCTCAAGTTGTTCCTCCCATGTGTAAAAGTATGCCTTTGGTGAAAAATCCAAATGGCTCTCATCATGAAAAGTGGTATATCCATGTAAACAAATATGTGTGGTCTAGAGGCCTTCTTGAGGCATGGAATCTGAAATATATTAGGAATCATCATCCCTATGTGAAGCCTCCATCCCAAATCTATCATCCACAAAATGTGAGTCACCCTCCTACATGGTAACTCCTGAAACATCTCCTCCACCTTAGGGTCTTGAAAATAAGGTGGGCAACATAGCTGAATATGATGGATCAAAATGTTCATCCCATGTTGTCTCTCTCTCCACTTATGATAAGTGCAGATCTGCTGCTGAATATGGGCTACAATAATGTTTCCTTTATGGAGCAAAAAGGCAATAGGGTCCTCAAAAATCCACCTTTTGGTTCTTGCCCAAATCATCCCATACAAAATGAATATGACATTATCATCATATTGAATCCAAATGAGAGAAGTACTAAAGGTTTTACAGAGTGCTGGAAGGTACCAACAATTTCTCAAGTAGTCACAACACAGTTTTACCAACTGCATTTTCAGAACATGATATGGCAAGTTGTCTTCAAACAATTTGTTAGTTGTACATGTTATATAATCTACTAGTAAATAGTAAATGGCATTGTATATCAACTGAGCATATAGGAAATAGTACAACACTTGCCCAAATCCATACAAGAAATGGCTCTCTCCATCATAGATGTTGGTCCCAAAATGACCATGAAGCTCAAATAGAGGCTTTCCGTCTTGTGAAGCAATGCAATGTATAAGGATGGTAAGAGAATGCAAATACTGTGTTAGATAATCAATAATTTCATAAACATAATTCTTACCATATATTGAGAACAATATGATAATAATATCCATAAGTGAACCATCCATAGTGGCATGATATGGTCCCATGAAGAGGAATGAACTATGTGTTTCATGTAGATCTTTCTTCTTATGCTTGGAAATCCAAATCAAGAAGATCATATCATGGTAATAGATGTCTCCACCCACTACTCCATCACTCTCATCTCCTTATTTACCATTAATTGCATCATATGTGAAGTGATCCTGGGATACTCCATCAACAACCCCAAGCTCCCAAGTGACAACGCTATTGGCCTTTGTAATAAGGCTCCTGTTATCTCACAGCTCCATTCTTTGACATATCACATGTCAAAGCCATCAATCATAATGCTACTATATGTGGGAGATTCCTTCCAAAGTGGAAGTACCTCCTGATTTTCCAAGGCTAAGGAGTATCCCCTTTGCACCATGATAGTTCCATCTCCTACTCCTACAACATCATGCAAAGTATGGGAGAATCTCAGCTCATACTCTTTCAAGATCAACCAAAGAAACAACAACTCTTGTTGCCTCCCGAAGCCATCATCATATAAATCATGGAGCAACAACATGATAGTCGATATGAAAGATATCACATCACCCCAATGCACCCAAACTCCTTACTGCCATATGATGTAAGTGCCATGCCAAGTTCCATCCACCAACCAACTCTTTGAAATAGAGTGTGTCATAGGATGACCAAACTCTTTCAAGAGTAACCAACAAAATATTGCCTCCTGCTGCCCAGTGTCATAAATTTTCAAGTGGCTCCCCAACCTCTTGCTCATCAACATCACCCATCCAACCAATGGTGAATGGATATTAGCATGTCCAAAAGTGGCATTCCTCCAATGGAGAATACCATCCTCCAAAATTAGATTTCTATTTTTTCATTTCATGGGATGTTGAAATGTAATCTCCTCAATGAGTAAGTTGATCCCATAAGGATCCAAATAGGTGGTAGGCAAAAACCTCCCATCATGATGTGAATTTTTCATCAAGAAATATCCATCACAATCATGAGAGATGTTATCCATCATAAGATGTCCTCCATCAACTATCTGCCTATCATTTATTATACATATGGGAAGGTCATTGGAATGCTCCAACAATGGTTGGGCGCCCAACTCATCACTGCTGCTCAATGACAGTGCTGCTGATCTCCATGATGGTGCAACTTCTGTCTCAAGATCATGCCCAATACTGAACACATAGTTTTACAATGTATTATTCAAGACAATAATCATCCCATCCTCCAATAATCTACATTATAGCCCAAAGTGTTGTATGAAACTTAACAATGATACACTAGGATGACTGTATATCTCCTCCTTGAGCAAATCAAGGCGGCTCAGCACAGTGATAATTTACTGCTCCAAATTAGCAATATTCCTTGACCCTTGGTCATGTAATGGTACATTCCCATAATCCTCCATAAGAAGTGCTAAAATAATAGAAAGTGGAAACTTATGCATACCTTGGTAGTGGAAAATATGGTGCAAGATTCCTCCAAGATCTCTTCAATGGAAGAGGTGGAATTCACAATCAGGAACACCCTATGCTAAACAACATACAATCTCAGCTATACAGAAAGATAAATTTATATGTCTAAACAGACCACATATTTAGAAAATCATAATCATAAGCTAACCCCATATGGATGCCATCCTCTTCCTTATAAACAATGTGAGCCTTCTCACCCTAGGTCCCACTCATTAGGGTTTCCACCTTCATGCAGTTAATCTCCCTCCAAAACTGCGTTGTCTCATCATCAATACCACTCCTCCATAACAACGTTGTTTTATTTGGTCAACCTTGACTTGATCTCCATGCAATGTCTTCTTCCATACTCAAGGTGGCTTTATTCTAACTATCTAAACTGGTCCATATTCCCACTGGTTTATCTCTATTAATGATCCGCTCCCTCCATCCAAGCTTTGTTGACATGGTCAAACTTGACCTTGCCCACATGCATTAGCCCTTGTTCACGCATGAAGGTAATTTATCTAGCTATTAATATGATCCATTTTCAAATTAAGAGGGATTTTATCTCTACTAAAGAGATTTATGGGCCTCCCTACCCATCTTATTCCTCTATCTAAGAAAAAAAAACAAAATTTTGATATTCCAATTAGCTGTATGCTAATTTAGGAATATTACAGTCCTCCCCTCCCAACTGTTTCTTCTCCTCAAGCAACTGTAAGGATAGAACTACAGAGCCCCTTCTCTTCCTCTTGTAGCATCTTCATATGATAGGTTCCTCCAAAGAACAAGATGCTCTCTCAACAATATGTCCTCAAGTTGTTCCTCCCCTGTGGAAAAGTATGCCTTTGGTGAAAAATCCAAATAGCTCTCATCTTGAAAAAGTGGGATATCCATGGAAAAAACTATATGTGGTCTAGAGGCCTTCTTGAGGCGTGGAATCTGAAATATATTAGGAATCATCATCCCAATGTGAAGCCTCCATCCCAAAGCTCTCATCCACAAAAAGTGAGTCACTCTCCTACATGGTAACTCCTAAAACATCTCCTCCACCTTAGGCTCTTACAAAGAAGGTGGGCTGCATAGTTTAATATGATGGATCAAAATGTCCATCCCATGCTATCTCCCTCTCCACTTATGATAAGTGTAGAGCTGCTTTTGAATATGGGATGCAGTAATGTTGCCTTTATGCAACAAAAAGGAAATAGGGTCGTCAAAAATCCACCTTTTGGTTCTTGCCCAA
Source organism: Pinus albicaulis (assembly GCA_034641835.2). Classification (NCBI taxonomy): domain Eukaryota; kingdom Viridiplantae; phylum Streptophyta; class Pinopsida; order Pinales; family Pinaceae; genus Pinus; species Pinus albicaulis. Next base: position 66,214 of record JAXQQM020071480.1, read on the forward strand.
ATCATCCCATACAAAATGAATATGACATTATCATCATATGGAATCCAAATGAGAGAAGTACTGAAGGTTTTACAGAGTGATGGAAGGTACCAACAGTTTCTCAAGTAGTCACAATGCAGTTTTACCAACTACATTTTCATAACATGATATCGCAAGTTGTCTTCAAACAATTTGTTAGTTGTACATGTTATCTCATCTACTAGTAAATAGTAAATGGCATTGTATATTAATTGAGCATATAGGAAATAGTACAACACTTGCCCAAATCCATACAAGAAATGGCTCTCTTCATCATAGATGTTGGTCCCAAAATGACCATGAAGCTCAAATAGAGGCTTTCCCTCTTGTGAAGCAATGCAATGTATAAGGATGGTAAGAGAATGAAAATACTATATTAGATAATCAATAATTTCATAAACATAATTCTTACCATATATTGAGACAAATATGATAATAATATCCATAAGTGAACCCTCCATAGTGGCATGATATGGTCCCATGAAGAGGAATGAACTATGTGTTTCATGTAGATCTTTCTTCTTATGCTTGGAAATGAAAGTTAGGAAGATCATATCATGGTAATAGAAGTCTCCACCCACTACTCCATCACTCTCATCTCCTTCTTTCCCATTAATTGCATCATATGTGAAGTGATCATGGGGACACTCCATCAACAACCCCAAGCTCCCAAGTGACAGCGTTGTTGGCCTTTGTAATAAGGCTCCTGTCATCTCACAGCTCCATTCTTTTACATACCACATGTCAAAGCCATCAATCATAATGCTATTATATGTGAGACATTCCTTCCAAAGTGGAAGTACCTCCTGATCCTCCAAGGCTAAGGAGTATCCCCTTTGCACCATGATAGTGCCATCTCCTACTCCTACAACATCATGCAAAGTATGGGAGAAGATCAGATCATACTCTTTCAAGATCAACCAAAGAAACAATAACTCTTGTTGCCTCCCCACACCATCATCATATAAATCATGGAGCAACAACATGATAGTTGATATGAAAGATATCACATCACCCCAATACACCCAAACTCCTTTCTGCCATATGATGTAAGTGCCATGCCAAGTTCCATCCACGAACCAACTCTTTGAAATAGAGTGTTTCACAGGATGACCACACTCTTTCAAGAGTAACCAATGCAATCTTACCACCTGCTGCCTAGTTTCATAAATTTGCAAGTGGCTCCCCAACCTCTTGCTCATCAACATCACCCATCCAACCAATGGTGAATGGCTATCATAATGTCCAAAAGTGGCATTCCTCCAATGGAGAATACCATCCTCCCAAATCAAATTTCTCTTTTTGCATTTCATGGGATGTTGAAATGAAATCTCCTCAATGAGTAAGTTGATCCCATAAGGATCCAAATAGGTGGTAGGAAAAAACCTCCCATCATGATGTGAAATGTTCATTAATAAATATCCATCACAATCATGAGAGATGTTATCCATCATAAGGTGTCTTCCATCAACTATCTGCCTATCCTCTATTATACATATGGGAAGGTCATTGTAATGCTCAAAAAATGGTTGGGCCCCCAACTCATCACTACTACTCAATGACAGTGCTGCTGATCTCCGTGATGGTGCAACTACTGTCTAAAGATCATGCCCAATACTGAAAACATAGTTTTGCAATGTATTATTCAAGACAATACTCATCCCATCCCCCAAGAATCTATATTATCGCCCCAAGAGTTTTGTGCATCTTAACAATGATACACTAGGATTACTACATATCTCCTCCTTGAGAAAATCAAGCCTGCTCAGCACAGTGATAGTCTACTGCTCCAAATCAGCAATATTCCTTGACCCTTGGTCATGCAATGGTACATTCCCACAATCCTCCATAAGATGTGCTGAAATAATAGAAAGTGGAAACTTAAGCATATATTGGTAGTGGAAAATATGGTGCAAAACTCCTTCAAGATCTCCTCAATGGAACAGGTGGGATTCTCGATCAGGAACACCCTATGCTAAACAACATACAATCTGAGCTAAACAGCAAGAGAAATTTATATATCTAAACAAACCATATATTCAGAAAATAATAATCATCAGCTAACCCCATATAAATGCCATCCTCTTCCTTATAAACAATGAGAGCCTTCTCACCTTGGGTCCCACTCATTAGGGTTTCCACCTTCATGTAGTTAATCTCCCTCCAAAACTGCATTGTCCCATCATCAATGCCACTACTCCATAACAACGCTGTTTGATTTGGTCAACCTTGAATTGATCTCCATGCATTGTCTTCTTCCATACTCAAGGTGGCTTCATTATAACTATCTAAACTGGTCCATATTCCCACTGGGTTATCTCTATTAATGATCCACTCCCTCCATCCAAGCTTTGTTGACTTGGTCAAAATTGACTTTGCCCACATGCATTAGCCCTTGTTCACACATGAAGGTACTTTATCTAGCTATGAATATGATCCCTTTTCACATTAAGAGGGATTTTATTTCTACTAAAGAGATTTATGGGCCTCCCTACCCATCTTATTCCTCTATATAAGAAAAAAATCAAAATTTAATATTCCAATTAGCTGTATGCTAATTTAGGAATATTACAGTCCTCCCCTCCGAACTGTTTCTTATCCTCAAGCAACTACAAGGATAGAACTAAATAGTCCCTTCTCTTCCTCTTGTAGCATCTTCATATGATAGGTTCCTCCAAAGAACAAGATGCTCTCTCAACAATATGTCCTCAAGTTGTTCCTCCCATGTGTAAAAGTATGCCTTTGGTGAAAACTCCAAATGGCTCTCATCATGAAAAAGTGGGATATCCATGGAAACAAATATATGTGGTCTAGAGGCCTTCTTGAGGCATGGAATCTGAAATATATTAGGAATCATCATCCCCATGTGAAGCCTCCATCCCAAAGCTATCATCCACAAAAAGTGAGTCACCCTCCTACATGGTAACTCCTGAAACATCTCCTCCACCTTAGGCTCTTGCAAAGAAGGTGGGCTGCATAGCTGAATATGATGGATCAAAATTTCCATCCCACACTATCTCTCTCTCCAGTTATGATAAGTGTAGAGCTGCTGTTGAATATGGACTGCAATAATGTTGCATTTATGGAGCAAAAAGGCAATAGGGTCCTCAAAAATCCACCTCTTGGCTCTTGCCCAAATCATCCCACAAAAAATGAATATGACATTATCATCATATGGAATCAAAATGAGAGAAGTACTGAAGGTTTTATAGAGTGCTAGAAGGTACCAACAGTTTCTCAAGTAGTCACAAAGTTTTATCAACTACATTTTTAGAACATGATATGGCAAGTTGTCTTCAAAACAATTTGTTAGTTGTACATGTTATCTCATCTACTAGTAAATAGTAAACGGCATTGTATATCAACTGAGCATATATGAAATAGTACAACACTTGCCCAAATCCACACAAGAAATGTCTCTCTCCATCATAGATGTTGGTCCCAAAATTACCATGAAGCTCAAATAGAGGCTTGCCCTCTTGTGAAGCAATGCAATGTATAAGGATGGTAAGAGAATGCAAATACTGTGTTATATAATCAATAATTTCATAAGAATAATTCTTACCATATATTGAGAGAAATCTGATAATAATATCCATAAGTGAACACTCCATAGTGGCATGATATGGTCCCATGAAGAAGAATGAACTATGTGTTTCATGTAGATCTTTCTTCTTATGCTTGGAAATCCAAGTCAATAAGATCATATCATGGTAATAGATGTCTCCACCCACTAATCCATCACTCTCGTCTCCTTCTTTCCCATTAATTGTATCATATGTGAAGTGATCCTGGGGACACTCCATCAACAACCCAAATCTCCCAAGTGACAGCACTATTGGCCTTTGTAATAAGGCTCCTGTCATCTCACAACTCCATTATTTGACATACCACATGTCAAAGCCATCAATCATAATGTTGCTATATGTGGGAGATTCCTTCCAAAGTGGAAGTCCCTCCTGATCCTCCAAGGCTAAGGAGTATCCATGATAGTGTCATCTCCTACTCTTGCAACATCATGAAAAGTATGGGAGAAGATCAAATCATACTCTTTCAAGATCAACCAAAGAAACAACAACTCTTGTTGCCTCCCCACACCATCATCATATAAATCATGGAGCAAAAACATGATATTTGATATGAAAGATATCACATCACCCAAATACACCCAAGCTCCTTGCTGCCATATGATGTAATTGCCATGCCAAGTTCCACGCACCAACCAACTCTTTGAAATAGAGTGTGTCACAAGATGACCAGACTCTTTCAAGAGTAACCAACGCAATCTTGCCTCCTACTGCCCAGTGTCATAAATTTGCAAGTGGCTCCCCAACCTCTTGCTCATCAACATTACCCATCCAACCAATTGTGAATGGCTATCATCATGTCCAAAAGTGGCATTCCTCCAATGGAGAATACCATCCTCCCAAATCAGATTTCTGTTTTTTCATTTCATTGGATGTTGAAATGAAATCTCCTCAATTAGTAAGTTGATCCCATCAGGATCCAAAATAGGTGGTAGGAAAAAACCTCCCATCATGATGTGAAATTTTCATCAAGAAATATCCATCACAATCATGAGAGATGTTATCCATTATAAGATGTCCTCCATCAACTATCTACCTATCCTCTATTATACATATGGGAAGATCATTTGAATGCTCCAACAATGGTTGGGCCCCCAGCTCATCACTGCTGCTCAATGACAGCACTGCTGATCTCCATGATGTTGAAACTGCTATCTCAAGATCATGCCCAATGCTGAACACATAGTTTTGCAATGTATTATTCAAGACAATACTCATCCCATCCTCCAAGAATCTACATTATAGCCCCAAGAGTTGTGTGCAACTTAACAATGATACACTAGGATGACTGTATATCTCCTCCTTGATTAAATCAAGGCTACTCAACACAATGATAGTCTGCTACTCCAAATCAGCAATATTCCTTGACCCTTGGTCATGCAATGGTACATTCCCACAATCCTCCATAAGATGTGCTGAAATAATAGAAAGTGGAAACTTATGCATACGTTGGTAAAGCTTTGGAACATCTTGCACTACTACAAAGGTCCCTCCTTCCGGCGTGTTGGTTTCCAAACTACTGATGATGATGGCTGCTCTTCCATGGCTGCATCAATGCTGGTACAAGTCTCTTCCTCCTCATGCATCTCCAGCATAGTGCATGGGACTCTAAATGTCAAGAGATCAAGACCACTTTGCAAAGGTGAAAGTGTTCCTTCTCCTGATGCAAGTGATCATACACCAAGTTGTGGTGAAGGCTTCTTCTCCTAAAATTTATTCTTGTCAAACTTCTTGATCAACCTTTGAGTAAAATCTGCATAAGTAGTCACTTTTGCATGAATCAAATGGCTGAACCACTTAATTTTTTCTTCACCCTCAAGGAGCAGCACTACAATCTCAACATCTTCTTTCTCTACTAATGGATGTAGCAGAAAAAATGCATCCAAATTCTTCCCCCAAGCTCTTGCTATGCATGAGGATGACCCATCAAAGGTAGACAATACAAATCTATTGCCCTTTATTCTTCTATTGCTGCAAGGTCTCCTTTCTTCTTTGATTTGAATGAATTGTGGGAGATTTAGATTCTCCTTGAAAGATTTAGGTTGAGACTTATATTCTGCAAGATACTCACTTAGAATCTCATGATCTAAGTTTCCTCCATGTTCATGCCTCTTGTCCTCAAAATAAAAGGGCATAACATCTTTCCTTGGAGATCTATGCAATACCAGATCTTCTTTTTGCTGATAGGTGTTGGAAATGTTGTCATTGATGGCAAAGGAATTGGAAAAGACAGGAGCAACACCTAAAATATCCTTAAGACAAAAGAGACAGAGAGGTAGCAAAGGCATCAGTAGGAAATAGAGGAATTAGAGACAAAGTAGTAGAGTTTAATTAGGGGTTTAATACAGTCTTCAAAGGAGATGAAAAAAGGGAGAGCTGCTAGGAAGAGACAAGGTAATAGATTGAAGGAAAAATTGAATATCTGGCCAAGATTTGTATATGTTAATGAAGAACTATGAAATTGTGTTAAGTATGGTTGAGTAAATCTGGAATATATATGACCTGTGTGATCAATTTCATAATGGGCAGAGCATACCTACGGTGCCTGGAAAGGAATGAAATCATTGTTGCAGAGTTAGGGATATGTGTATTATATGTGTATTGACTGATGTAATTCCTGTGTGGAATCTCCTGAACCTCTGTATGAGTCTCTGTGTATGGAGTTAAAACTAAAACCCTGTTGAGGAATCATGGTGGTAGGATTCGAATTTCAGAATGAGACCTTCTTGTAATGAAGAACTGGTTTAGTTTTATATTTACAGTCATGGAACTGCTTGGTTGAATATATGAGGGGCTCTCGAGGCATTCGGTGTATCCATTGAAGAACTTAATGGTGGCAGAGATATGATGTTTTTGAATGTGCAGGTAGAAGTGTAACCGTGATAGGATAGAACTCTGAAAAGGAAGGTTGATATGTTATATCATAGCAGAATTGAAGAATGACATTGAATTGTCACGAGTTAATGTTTTCCCGTCGAAAGAGAACTACATTTGTTCATTGATTATTGGAAATCTTGCCAAAGATAGACCAAAGTTATAATGCAAACCCAGAACGGAACCTTGAGCGAAGGGCGGAACCACGAAGGAGGAACAGTGAAGGCGGTTTATGGTTTTCATCGCACCGCTTTCAACGGGCAAGCAGTATTCAAGAGGTGGGGAGCGATTCCATAGAACGAGCGACACGCGTCCCTATACGATTTTACAAAACCGCTTTTCACTATGCGCCATCAGGCATTATAGTTCGACCCAAGACACCCAGCGATATCGTTGAGCGTCGTTGATCTGGGAAGGGGTCATTGGACAGTCGTCATTTGTTGAAGATGTGCGAAGATTAACACAGGTACGGTGGACCATCGCACGTTAACGTTCGGCATCGGAGGTCGAGCGATATGTATATACGATGTTGATCTGGAAGCTTGCTAATCTAACGGTGATCGGACGCTGGACTTGCGCGAAGTTTACTGTGGTACGATGGGCATATTGGATTGGCTATTGACTATGTATGTGGGCCTGGGGTCAAAGGTTTATCGTAAGATTAATTTGGAAGCGTTGGATATTTCTATAAAGTCCGAAGGGTTAAACTTTAGACATAAGGCTTGGGAATTAAAAAGTTGTAAATATATTTATTTGTCAATTTCTTTAAAATTGATAAATAAAAATTAAAAAGAGATCAAAAAGCCCCGTGGGATAAACTAAAAGGAATATTGACAGAGGAATACCATTAGCGGTTCGTGGTTTTGACTCATGGTTTTAATAAAGGCAAAACTATATAAGGAGAAGGAAAAATAGAGAACAGAGTGTGCATTGTAAGGGTTGTGAATAAAATTTCTCCAAAGAATATATGTATGGCTGAGCTCTGTTATTAATTGATAAATCTGAAACTACGATGCACCCATGAATATAATGATCTGATGATGATGATTCTCTGGTTTGAATGACGGACGAAATCATGAGGAACTGGTGTGAGTATACAGAAAATAAATAAATCTGGTGACTGGCAAGGTATGTCGTAAGGGAACGGGTGGATCTAGTATGAAAATTGATGAAACGTGGTCCGCAGTGGTGCTGACAGTCGAAGCCTTCAGAAAGGGGGTTGTAGCTCCCTTCCAATTGTAGCTAGTAAACAAGAGCAGGGGGTAGTAGCTCCCTTCCAGGAGAGGCTGGTAAATGAGAGAAGGTTGTAGCCTTCTGCAGGTGGGTGCCTGCGTGCTGGTATAAGTCTGCACCAGCATATATTGTAAGAAGTTTTCTCTATAATAAATATTGAAGACTGAGATTACAGTAGCGGTGGTTTTCTCCCGAATTGGGTTTCCACCTTAAATCCTGGTGTTCATATGTGTTGTTTATGTTTGATGGTTTGTTCTATTATTTCTGTTCATGCTTAATGCTTATCTGATGCAATGCTCTAAGTAAAGACATAATAAGATATCTGGACATACATGTTGGATGCAGTACTGTAACATATGGTTTTAAGAGAAAGAAAAGAAAATTTGTTCAGCCCTAAATACTGATTCACCCCCCCCCCCCTCTCAGTATTTTTCCTAACAATTGGTATCAGAGCAGGTCCTTCTGAAAAAGCTTAGCCGCTAGAAGGAAGATCAAGTAAGATGAGCAATCAAGATGGAACAACATCTATCAGGCCTCCGCTCTTTAACGGAAACAATTTAATCTTCTGGAAAACAAGGATGAGATCCTATCTTCAGTCTCTGGGAGCAGATGTATGGGAAATTTTTGAACAAGGATATCAATATCCAGCTGCAGTGCCAACGGATTCGACGGAAAGAAAGAACTATGAAACAAATGCAAAGGCAGTCAATGCTCTATTGGGAAGTCTAACTGAATTAGAATTTGTCAAATTCATGCAGCTGAATACTTCAAAGGCAATATGGGACAAAATCATTCTAAGTTATGAAGGTGATTCAAAGGTAAAAAGTGCTAAACTCCAAACTCTCAGAATTCAATATGAGAATCTAAAAATGCATAATGAGGAGAGCATTGCTAATTTATTTTTACGTCTTGATGATATTGTAAATCGTATGAGAAATCTGGGAGAAACAATAACCGAATCTACTTTGGTTGAGAAAGTTTTAAGATCACTAACGACAAAATTTGAGTCAAAATTTTCTGCTCTTGAAGAAAAGTAGGATCTTCAAAATCTTACTGTGGTGCAACTTCATGGCATACTAACTGCATATGAAATGAGAAGAGGAGGACCATATGAAGTCAAAGAAGCAGTCTTTAGAACTTCTACAAAAGGGAAGGAAGTACAAATAACAGAAGGATCAAGATATATCTCAGAGGAAGATGAGATAAACTTCATAAAGAAACTTCAACTTGGCACAGGACGGTTCAGAGGTAAGCTTCCTTTCAAATGTTTTGATTGTGGAAGAGTTGGTCATTATGCTGCTAAGTGTCCTTATAAAGAAACACATAAAAAGGGGAAGGAAGTAGCAAAAAGGAATAAGAATCATTTTAGCACTAGAAAGAGTTACTATACTCATGAAGATAGTGATGGGTTATCTGATAGTGAGGAAGAATGTGAACAAGATCTTAGACTTCTCATGGCATTTGAAAAAGAATCTATAGAAGAAAAGGATACTTTTGTGGATGCTCTAGAAGACAGTGATTTTCTTGATGAAAACAATAAACTCAAAATTTGCTTAGAAGAGAGTAAAATAACCATAGAAACTCTGAAAAATTAGCTTGAAGAAAAGGAGAAACACAATGAGAAATTAGAGTGTGAAGTAGTAAGTTTAAGAAAAGAACTTGAGAAAGTAAAGACTCTGAATCTTAGATTTGCTAAAGGATCTGAAACATTAGATGAGATTATCAAGGTACAACGTTCTCCTCTTATAAAGATAGGTCTTGGATATATTGGAGAATCTTCTCAGGTTTCAGCACCAAATTATCTAAAAGCAGTTACAGCTGGTCTACAACATGCTGCCACTCAGCAAGGGAATAAAGAATCTTTACAGATAAAGCATGATCATCTCAATTCAAAGAACACTAATAGGAATGTCTTTCAAAGAAACACCAATCAACAAGTAAATTCATATAGAAGATTTTATGATCGCAGAAATTTCTTCTTCAATGGACAATGTTTCTCATGTCACAATTTTGGTCATAAAGTTGTTCAATGTGTAGCATATAAAACTATCATGACAAGAGAAGCAAGAAAGAAAAGGATTGATATTGAAACAAAGAAGAATACCTATAAAAACTTTTCTCCTCTTCAAAGTGAAGTTGAATGTGCTTATTGCAATAAATTTGGCCATGAAGAATCTGAATGCAAGAGCAAATTTCAGCCAAAAGAACATGTTCTTTCAAGCTCCAAAGTATGGAAAAAGAAGGAATTACATGTTGAAAATTGTGGCATAGCGTTGTTTGCTGAAGATGAAGAAAACCAATGGTACATTGATAGTGGATGCTCAAGACACATGATAGGTGATAAAACCAAACTTCTTGCATATAGTTCTCTAGAAAAAGAAAAGAATGTTACATTTGGAAATGATACTCCTGCAGTCATTAAGGGAAAAGGGTCTATTTTTCTAAAAGAAAAGGTGAAAGCTAATGAAGTCATGTATGTGGATGGATTAAAGCATAACTTGTTAAGTGTAAGTCAAATGTGTGATAAAGGAACTGAAGTTGTCTTTAGTTCAAAAGAATGTTTAGTACGTGATCTTGATACAGGTAAAACAATTATAAAAGGAAAAATAACTCCAAGCAACCTGTATGTATTAAAGAACTGCAAAGAACAATGTTATTTGAGTAAATATTCAGAAAATTGGCTATGGCATAGAAGGTTGGGGCATCTGAGCTTCTCTCAAATCAACAAATCAAGCAGACTTAAAGTTGTTCGTGATCTTCCCAATATTACTCTACCTAAAAATATCATATGCAAATCTTGCCAATTTGGTAAGCAAACCAGAGTACAATTTAATGCCAAGGAAGGATCATCAAGCAAGCCTCTTGAACTCATTCATACTGACATATGTGGACCTGTGAAGAAAAATTCACCACGTGGAGAACAATACTATGTCCTATTTATTGATTATTTCTCTAGAATGTGTTGGATTGGGCTGCTTAAACACAAAGATGAAGCATTTGAGAAATTTCAGATCTTCAAAGCACTAGTTGAGAATGAATTAGATCTGAAAATCAAGTGTCTCAGATCTGATCGAGGAGGAGAATATACATCCAATGAATTTCTTGAATTCTGTGAACAACATGGCATAAAAAGACAGTTCTCTGTAGCTGGCACTCCACAATAGAATGGTGTTGCAGAAAGAATGAACAGAACAATTCAACAAATGGCTAGAGCTATGCTTGATGATTCCGAAACACTTGACACATTTTGGGGAGAAGCAGCACATACAGCAGCAAACATTCTCAACAAATCACATGTTCGTGTAAATAGTGATAAAAATCCATATGAACTTTGGTATGGTAATCCTCCCACTATAAAGCATTTTAGAATTTTTGGGAGCAAATGCTTTATCAAGAATAATGATGAAAAACTTGGCAAGTTTGAACCCAGAGTAGATGAAGGAATATTTCTTAGTTACTCCTCTAGGAGTAGGGCATATAAATGTTACAATAAAAGACTTCAGAAGATTGTTGAATGTATTGATGTTGTTATTGATGAGTCTCCTGCAGCTCCAAAAGAAGAAAATAAAACAACAGATGAAGATGATGATGACACATATCCTTCTACATCAAATAGTAATGATACAAATAGTGAACCCAGTGAAGAACCCGAAGATGATTTGTCTGAAAAGGCTCCATCCAGATATGTTCAAAAGAATCATCCAGAATCTCAAATTTTGGGAGAAAAGGGATCAGGTGTACAAACAAGAAGGACTCTTGTGGGATCTTCTAGCAATCTGGCATTTCTATCCACTATTGAACCTCACAATGTCAGTCAAGCTAGCAAAGATGAAAGTTGGATTCAAGCCATGAATGAAGAGCTGATCAAATTGAAAAGAATCACACTTGGGAATTAGTACCAAGACCTTATGACAAAGATGTCATTGGAACTAAATGGATATTCAAAAACAAGTTAAATGAGAATGGGGATGTTATAAGAAATAAAGCTAGACTTGTTTGCAAGGGATATGCTCAACAAGAAGGTATAGAATTTGAATAAACCTTTGCTCCTGTAGCCAGACTTGAAGCCATAAGAATGTTTCTTGCTTTTTCAAGCTTCCAACAAATCAAAGTTTATCAAATGGATGTTAAATCTGCTTTTCTCAATGGTGATCTAGAAGAATAAGTTTATATAGAACAACTAGAAGGATTCATTTTGGGAAATGATGAAAAACTTGTTTGTAGACTTAAAAAGGCTCTATATGGTCTCAAACAAGCTCCAAGGGCATGGTACTATCGTCTTGACAAATATTTTCATCAACAAGGATTTTCAAAAGGGTCTGCTGATAGCAACTTATACACAAAAACTGAAAATGACAAACTATTGATTGTGGTTGTATATGTTGATGATATCATTTTTGGAAGTAATGAAGAGTCTATGAGTCAGAAATTTGCTTCTGATATGCAGCAAGAATTTGAAATTTCTTTACTTTGGGAACTAACATTCTTTCTTGGCTTGCAAGTGCAACAAGCAACAGATGGCATATTCTTATCACAAGCAAAATACCTCAAGAAAATCTTAAAGAAGTATGGCATGGAAGATTGCAAACCTGTAAGTACACCAATGATAACCGGATGTAATCTTAGTTCTATTGATGATTCCCCCACAGTGAATCAACCAGAATACATATCTATGATAGGAAGTCTACTTTATCTCACTGGGACAAGACCAGACATCATGCATGCAGTTGGGATTGTTGGAAGATTCCAAGCTAATCCAAAGGAGTCTCATCTTCAAGCTGTGAAAAGAATATTCAAATATCTACAAGGAACTCAAGACTTTGGACTATGGTATCCAAAGAATGCTGATCTTACTCTTCATGCATACACCGATGCAGATTGGGCTGGAAGTGTTGATGATCGAAAAAGCACTAGTGGTGGTGCATTCTATATGGGGCCCCGGTTAGTATCTTGGTTTAGCAAGAAGCAAAGCTTTATTGCATTATCTACAGCAGAAGCAGAATATGCGGCTGCAACATCATGTTGCACTCAAATTCTCTAGATGATGCAAACCCTACAATACTTTCAAATCAAATGTTCACCTCCTATCGCCATTAAGTGTGATAATACAAGTGCTATCAATATCTCAAAGAACCCTGTTATGCATTCCAAGACCAAGCACATTCCCATAAAATATCACTTCTTACATGAACAAGTGCTTGAACAAAAGGTGAAATTGGAGTATGTTTCCTCCAAAGAACAAGTTGCTGATATATTTACCAAACCTCTACCCAGGGAAGCGTTCGAATATCTCAGACAGAAACTGGGAGTAGTCTCTGCCATGCAGAGGATCAGGTCTACTTAAATACAGAAGATTAAATTGGTTATAAGGTGCTGTTAGACATCTCTGATTGCACAGGTTTAGGGGAAGCATAGGTCATATGAAAAGGATGAATTGTTGGCCATATTATGTTTGAAGATGCAGCATGATCTCAGGGGGAGCATGGCATTGTCGGTTCAAAGGATCTTGATCAAAATCTTTGCCATTGATGTCAAAGGGGGAGGAAAAAGCAACGAAGGGCTTCCATAAGGCCATCAGAGGAAGAGTATTTCCATAAATGCCAAAAGGGGAGATTGTTGGAAATGTTTTCATTGATGGCAAAGGAATTGGCAAAGACAGGAGAAACACCTAAACTATCCTTAAGACAAAAGAGACAGAGAGGCAGCAAAGGCAACAGTAGAAAATAGAGAAATTAGAGACAAAGAAGTAGAGTTTAATTAGGGGTTTAATACAGTCTGCAAAGGAGATGACAGAAGGGAGAGCTGCTAGGAAGAGACAAGGTAATAGATTGAAGGACAAATTGAATATCTGGCCAAGATTTGTATATGTTAATGAAGAACTGTGAAATTGTGTTAAGTATGGTTGAGTAAATCTGGAATATATATGACCTGTGTGATCAATTTCATAATGGGCAGAGGATACCTATGGTGCCCGAAAAGGAATGAAATCATTTTTGCAGAGTTAGGGATATGTGTATTATATGTGTATTGACTGATGCAATTCCTGTGTGGAATCTCCTGAAACTCTGTATGAGTCTCTGCGTATGGAGTTAAAAGTGAAACCTTGTTGAGGAATCATGGTGGTAGGATTCGAATTCCGGGATGAGACCTTCTTCTAATGAAGAACTGGCTTAGTTTGATATTTACAGTCGTGGAACTACTTGGTTGAATATATGAGGGGCTCTCGAGGCATTCAGTGTATCCATTGAAGAACTTAATGGTGGCAGAGATATGATGTTTTTTAATGTACAGGTAGAAGTGAAACTGTGATAGGATAGAACTCTGAAAAGGAAGGTTGATATGTTATATATATATATATATATATCATAGCAGAATTGAAGAATGACATTGAATTGTCACAAAGGAAATCTCGTCGAAAGAAAACTACATTTGTTCATTGATTATTGGAAATCCTACCAAAGATAGACCAGAGCTATAGCACAAACCCAGACTAACCCTTTGGAATCCTGAACAAAACCTTGAGCAAAGGACGGAACCACGAAGGAGGAACTATGAAGGCGGTTTATGGTTTTCATCGCACCGCTTTCAACGGGCAAGTGGTATTCAAGAGGTGGGGAGCGATTCCATAGAACAGGTGACACACATCCCTGTACGAGTTTACAATACCGCTTTTCACTGTGCGCCATCGCGCATTATAGTTCGACCCAGGATGCCCAGCGATATCGTTGAGCGTCGTTCATATGGGAAAGGGTCATCAGACAGTCGTTATTTGTTGAAGATGCGCAAATATTAACACATGTACGACGGACCATCGCACGTTAACATTCGGCATTGGAGGTCGAGCGATATGTATATACGCCGTTGATCTGGAAGCTTGCTAACCTAACAGTGATCGGATGCTGGACTTGAGCGAAGTTTACTATGGTACGATGGGCATATTGGATTGGCTATTAACTATGTATGTGGGCCCGGAGTCAAAGGTTTATCGTAAGATTAATTTATTTGGAAGCGTTGGATATTTCTATAAAGTCCGAAGGGTTAAACTTTAGACATAAGGTTTGGGAACTCAAATGTTGTAAATATATTTATTTATCAATTTCTTTAAAATTGATAAATAAAAATTAAAAAGAGATAAAAAAGCCCTGTGGGATAAACTAAAAGGAATACTGACAGAGGAATACCATTAGTGGTTCATGGTTTTGACTCATGGTTTTAATAAAGGTAAAACTATAAAAGGAGAAGAAAAAATAGAGAAT
>JAXQQM020088666.1:0-31949 GCA_034641835.2 Pinus albicaulis
TTCTAAATGAATTTTATTTCTAAAATTTTTAAGAAAAAGGGAGGGTTGCTGTATAGTACAACATGGCCTTGCAATAGTTTTGTTACTTCTTCAAGAATACATTCTTCATGTCCTCCCATGTTTGAATGCAGTTCCCACCAAGGTTCATGAACCATCAGAGAGCTGCTCCTTTTAGAGTAAGAGGAAACACTTTGAACCTTTGATCATTAGTACAATAATCATATCCTCTACAAATTACTTCAAACTCAAATAAGAATGTATCTGGATCCTCATTTGCCAAACCATGAAAATTTGGAAGAGAAGATGGGGAAATTATGTGCATTTGTGTCACTCCTCCTAGATTTCTGATAAGGAATTCAAAAGTAGGAGTATGTGCCATTTCTTCCCAAAATAGAAGATGTTCTTCACGTGCTAGTTTGAATCTCCTCCTTCAAATGTCCCTGTCAATTGGTTAGTGGAATGGGTGGTGCATACAACACCACTTAAGTGAAATGATAATATTTCTTCAAATTTCTACCTTTTTCTACTTAGTCATTCATAAAAACCCCTATTCCTATTTAACCTCTATGCATTTGCCGAAAAGCAGGTTGTTGAGCAAGTGTTACTTGCTAGTTACGTAGGTTCTAACCTCCCGTTTTAATACCCAATTATTTTACAACAAGAAGATAAAAAGAAATTACTTGTAAACACTCTCCTCGGAATCAAATTATGTATCTACAACCAGATATTAGTGTGGTAGTGCTACTTGACTACCTTCCCGGGCAACGACGCCAAAATGTTGGGTAAAATTAATTGCTTAATAAAAACAACTAATCATTTTGAACATTAATTATCAACCCGAGGAGCGTCTTTTTATTTCAAGGAAATTGAAAAAATATATGCATAGCAACTACCAACAAATAACATTGGTTCTACATGATTATGTTCTACACTATGAATCTCATTCGAAAAGAAGTGAAATGTAAGACTTGAAAAGCAATACTAAATCTCAAAACTAGAAAGCAAATGACAAGAACATAATTATGCTAATCACACGACTTGAATCAATACTAAATTAAACCACACATTGTTGAATTATAAATTTAACCTATTGCACTCAACATAATTCAAATGCTAATCTAGAGCAGCAAATTAAATGAAATCTAGAAATTGTAGGAAACAACAAATATGGAAAATGCAACAAACAACAAATTAATTTTAAAGAAAAAAAATCTACTTTAAAGAAAAATAATTTAAATTCAAATAAACAAGCACGTGAATAAACTAATTTAGATGTTCAAGGAAACACCTCATCCAAGGTAGTGGGCCCAACTTCCCAAGACTTAGTTTTGCCTTGAGAAATAATTCAGATCAGATTATAAGTAACAAATGTAGAACTCAATGGATAACTTCCTTCATTAAAATATATGAGAGAAATAATTACATCAGAATGAAGCTCTTGGCTCTGTCTCAAGTTCAACAATTATTCATCTCATATTTAGCAATTGTTCATTCGTTCATCCAACAATTTTTCATATGTTCCTTCCCATTCAGAGATTGTTCCCCTCTCTCTTAGATCTCTGTTTTCATTGAAATACACAGAGAGAAAAGGGAAATTACAACTAACTTGATTACAAAATGATTTACCATTACAATTGGAGATTGTCTACAACAAATTGATCAGCAAGATCAGATCTGAAATATCATGACCCAGCTGGAAAAAGTCGAATCTAGTATTGCAATTGGAAGAATTTGGAAAACAGCCACAACAAAAAATATGAGAAAATTGCCTTCAGAGAACCTTCCGTTTCTCTCAATACAAGATGAATTTTGGAAAAATACTCACAAAAAAACTGAATTGGTCAGTGCTGCACAAAACCCATGTCTCAGATTTTCAGGATTCATCCTCATTTGTTCGAAATAGCCAACGCAATACCGTCACTTTTTATCCCAACGAATTTCCGAGTTGGAATAGTTGGAGATCAAATTTCCAATCTGGAAGAGATCTTGGAGGCTAAAAGAGCGAGTGATGTTATAACATATTAATAAACCATATTTGACAAAATCATGCATATTATCAATTTATTAGAAATAAAGGAGAATACATATTACTTATCCATAAGAGCATAAATTATTATAAAATGGAATTAAATGATAAATTATGATAAAGAATGTGATAAATAATGGTAGGAATGGATGAAATAGATGTTAGAAAGTGGTAATAATAATGACATATTTGTGGCCCAACAGTCTCCTTATTATATGTATAAGAGACAAAGGATACAATTATAATAAAATGGGACCATGGCGAGTTCTAGCCTACATTGTTGGAAATACCGAGAGGGGGGTGAATCAATATTTCTTACCAATTAGTTAATTTAATCTTCATGGCTTTAAGTTCACATTAATCATTATCAGCAAATAGAAATGATAAACAATATTATTCAAAAATGCACAATAATAAAGACAATGGACACAAATACATTTAGGTGGAAACCCCTGCGGAACAAAAACCACCAAGCACTTCTTAATATATGTCTTTAAAAAGATTTACATCAAATTTTCAGCTCCAATAAAAGGAAACTCCAACCCCCTAGTTTATAGGCTCCAACGTGTAGGAAACTCCAATGCTATGTTTACCAATTGCAACTGGGAGGATGCTACAATGGCTTGGTTTACAGGATCCAACTTGAAGGTGTTCCAACACCTTGTGTACTAGCTGCAATTAGATTTATTCTCCAACACCCTACGAAGACTCCAACCTGCCTTAGCACCACCCTACCACCTTGAAGTGTTCTTAGGATCCAACCTAAAGGAGACTCCACTCTCCTTCCTTGCACCACCTTGCCACCCTAATCAGCTGGTGGACCACGTTTCACAAATTTAAGACCTGATCCACATGTGCTTTGAATCGATACAAAATAACTGCAAGATGATCTGTGTTGCTTTAGTATATCACTGCTAAACCCTGGTAATCTCACTGCTCAATTATTCTCATCAAACCCTAATACTATAAACTCTCTCATTTAATAATTATCCACACATAATTGAATTTCAGTGTGGACAATGGGAAAAAATGTTGTTTTACCTAGGTATGATGCTCTAGAGTTTGACCTAGTTGCGCTGCTGCCCCTGCCGTCGGTGGCTCGATATGGGCTCCCCAACGACCCCCTCCACTAAGTTGAATAGTGGCCATTTGACCCCCTACCCATGACCTAGTCCCAGGTCGTTCTTCCAAGCAGGACTTATCCTTCTTCACTAGACTGACTTTGAGTTTAGCATATGCCCCTCGAAAACAGAGCATGATCGCCAGGGACACTCTGCAGAGTAAAGGAAAGGAAGCCTTGGATTGCTTGAAGGACCAAACCCCTGACAAAGATGACATTCTCACCCCTCGTTCCACCGGTGAGGTACTGGAAGAAGCTTCTGCAGAAGACAAAGTAAAAACCAATCAAAATAGACCAGGACATGTCATCCAAAGGCCAAAAAGACACCAGAATTGATCATCCAAGACCCAGATATAGTGGTTTACAAAGAGTATATGCAGGAACACGCTATCATCTATAAATTCATGGGCATCTGGCCAACAGAAAGAGCCCTCAATGGTTGGATCCATTTTAAATGGAAACCAAAAGGAGAGATCCAACTGCAACTTGGCCCCAAGATATTTTTCATAGTAGTTTTCAGTCTCCTAGAAGACATAGATAGAATTTTTGAAGGAGGTTTGATCTTCTTCAACTCCGTTGGTATCTATATGAGATTTTGGAAAGAGAAATTCACACCAGATAAAGAGGACTTCAAAAGAGTCCCTATTTGGATTTGGCTATACTCCCTTCCAACGGACTACTGGCCCCACATAGTCCTGAAAGGAATCAACGATGAACTAGGAGAATACATCAAGATGTCAGAGGGAACTAGGAACGGTCACTACATCTCATATGCCATAATTTTCACCTACATTGATGTCTCAGGGGCCTTATCGAATGCAATCAAGTTGATCTACAAGGATGAGACTTGGATGCAAAGTATTGATTATGAGCACATCCCCTTCAGATGTAGGAAGTGACACGAGCATGGGAACCTCTTTCGGGAATTCCCTCAAAACAAGCCCCCCCCCAACTGAAGATCAAACTAACAAAAAGAAAGACGAGCAGGGATATTCCAGAGCTAGCAACAAGCACAAACATGACAAGAAAATGCTCAACAAGAAAGACCAGCCCAAATCTACGCATCACAAAAAATATGAAGTTCTAAACACACAACAGGAAGAAAAAATACCTCTAAACTCGAAGGAGGAAAACCATAGGCAAAGTGAATGTTGGAACAAGGTCCCCTAGCTGCGTTTTGATATATATTTTAAGCTGCAGTTTTGATATATTTTTGTACCAATTAACCTAGTGACGGGGCTTTGGGGCGGGTCAAAGCCCCAATGTTTTGTAAAATGGGTCCAAGGGTAAACCTAGAGTTCGCAAACCACGGTTTGCGGACCATAGGATAACGAAGGCTACAATGATATATATAGATGGATAGTTTGAGTCTAAAGGTAGAAGTAGTAAGAATTGATGCTACATACGAACTGTTGAGATCTGTCTTGGGTAAGGTCTCCTGCTGGCTGTGTGCGCGGAGATCCTCAGTCCTGCTGTGTGCAGACCCCGCTCGCTGTGTGCGTGGGCGGTGTCTTGGGTTGTAATCGAGTTTTTGGATACTAATGAATGCGGAATATAACTGAATTATCTTTCTGATATCTGGATTGATTGTGTTGATTACTGAAGTGCATCTGTGTTATTTATTTAAACTGCGAATGTGTCTGCGATCTATGAATTAGATGCAATTATAATATTCTGTGATGGTAATTGCTGATGCGCACATGGATGCGAATGTATTGATTAGATCTATTAATGATAGTAGCTTTGTTATGGTTATTTTCTGATTATACCATTAAAGGCATGATAATAGAATCATTCTGTGCGAACTTGATAGTTGCAGCGCCGATCTGCCTTAATTACCTACTCTCTCCTAGGGTGCGGAAACCTAGTTCCAACACCCTCCCATACTACTTCAGGTGAGACCTTGGCTAGCGAAAGTAGGTCATTTCTGAAAGGGCCAGTAGTATAGGGGTTTGTTGGAAAACCTTAACCTCCAAACCTGTGTCAGGACCCCTCAAGCCAAAAAATGGTTCCATTGCCGGGACCGGGAGCATTTTGAGAGAGAGATCAGGTAATGCCACGAGGCCGTTAAAGACCTGAGAAATTGGAGCTCGAAGATTGGTTCGAAAGACATTTTTCAGGAATTTTCTGTAAAAGAGAATCACAGCACAAAGCTAACAGCTGAGAAGTGGAAGAACAAATACATTTTCACCGAAGTATGCAAAATTTTCTTTGTAACGTTTGCACACAAACTCTAGGAGTGGTTAGTAAGGCTCGTAGAATTTCAGACGTGTTGGAAAGACGATCAGATTACACAGTGGACACTGGAAGTGATCCAATGGTTGGAGAAGACTGACAACACAATCACCCGTATCGTAGATCATTGGGTGGATAGCGTGCTAGGAGGGTTTGTAACGAAGTTTGCAACCGATCAGTTCATATCCTACTCTGTGGCGGAGCAGAGGTTCTTCAAAGGATTCTGAGGTAATTTCTTGCAAACATTTCCATTGCTAATTAAAATATTACTGTGCGAAAAGGGACTTCTGTGCAGCCACACCAAATGAATGACCTCTGATCAGAGCGAGAGTACAACACAAATTGGTAAGTACCACTGAAGCAACCGAGAAGGGGATAGATCCATCTATAGCCCATTAAGAGAGTCGGTTGCGCACGCAGGGAGTAGTCCTCTAGCTACATCGCCTTCGAATCATCATAAGGGTAGGAACTCCCCCACACCTCCGCCACCACTGAAATAAGATATGGCAGCACAGATGAAGCTACCCACCTTTAAGGGCGTAGGAGACAAAGATATGGGCTGATTTTGGTTCGTAGCAGAATCAGTATGGACTGCACAGAATGTGGCTAGTGATGTTGTAAAGAGGGTGCAACTATCCCTAGCCTTTGAAGGGAGGGCCTTGGATTGGTTCATGGGGTACGTAGGCTAGCATGTGGATCCATCAATAAAAGACATTAAGGATGCTTTGAAACAACAGTTTAGGAAGCCTAAGTCCTACTCTCAGATAGTGGTTGACTTGAAAGACTTTAAACAGGGATCCATTGAGTTTGTATGGGAAGCTGATTAGCGGCTAAAAAAGGTTATCAGAGATGGGGAATTTCAGTATGATGACAAACAACACAAGGAATGGTTCATCGCCATGCTATTACCTCACCTGCGCGGACCTATGGGTCAGCAAGCAATTGAGATGCAAGAGAAAGCCTTGGAGATTGCTATGAAGCTATAATCCGCGCCAAGAGACGATGCCTAGTTTGGGGTACAGCAGATCCAGGAATAGCTAGAGGAAATGCACCTAGAAATCCAGAATCTATGGAAAGAGTGAGGAAAAGAGGCTGGCCCAGACGTATGGTGCATAAGATGCAGGGTGTCCGGACACACCAAGGATCATTGTCCTCTGCTGGCAGACTACATGCAGGTTGGGGGGCCCAGCCCATTGCGTCCTAAAGAGGCTGCGGGACCAAGCGATCCGACGTTATGGTGCGCTGATTGTTGGGTAGCTGGAATACATGATACCAACCATTGCCCCTGTCTTGGTGCTTATGTTCTAGAATTTAAGCAACAATGGTGCTGATTCTGCTCATCTGTGGGACATGACAAACATAACTGTCAGACCTATGAATTAATGCTAGATCGAGGAAACCTATACAGGGTACAGGTTGACCCTTCTTCACTACTATCTCCCTCAGGCAGAGGAGGCTCCCCAGCCAAGGGCAGGGGAGGGGGAAGGGGTAGAGGCGCAGGTCGGGGAAGAGGGCAATTGATTTGTTACAACTGTGGAGAAATAAGGCATTCGAAAGGGAATGTCTGAACCTTGCACGACAATATTGTCGATATTGTAGATAATTGGATCATGTGATCGAAGATTGGCCAGTACTAATAGAACAAATGCAGGAAAAACAATAGACACCAACGCAAAATGTGCAAAGGGTTAAGGTGGAACTGCGCGATGAGGGACCAAGCATTAATGTCATAACACACATTGGCATGGCAATTGGAGGAGTTGAGGAGAAAGCTACGACTGAACCCCTTGTCTGGAAAGCTGATATCAAACAGGAAATCTTGGACCTACAGAAGGAGAAAGAAACCTTCATTGAAGCTCACAAAGACTTTACCAAGAGTGAGCATCTACTTCCAAGGCTCCAACAAACCTAAGAGCGGACAATAAATTTCAACCATTCCTACAGGCATGTATGAAGCTACTACACAACCAGAAGGCAGTAGAAAATATTTAAACACTGATAGACAACTTCACAGAAAGAACTGACCCTCCCACAGAAGTTAAAGATGTTCAAAAACTGTACAAGCATAAGAAACACAATGGGCGGGAAATGCAGCTAACAACGCAGATCGGTGACTATGAAATGGATCAGGTCATCCTGGATCTGGGATCAAATGCAAACGTCCTGCCCAAGCAGACATGGCAGAAGATGGGAGAACCTAAGATGGAATGGTCTCCTATACAGCTGCGCATGGCTAACTAGCAGAAGATCATACCGTTGGGGAGACTGTCAAAGATTACGGTAGATATTGCAGGGGTTAAGGTATGCATGAATTTTGAAGTAATTCAGTTTGTGGAAGATGCGGACCCTTATCCTGCACTCCTGGGACTGGATTGGGTGATAGACATGGGAGGCATTATCAACTTGAAGAAAATAAGCATGGTTTTTGAGAATGAGGGTACGAGAGTGATAGTCCCTCTAGACCCTGCGGAAGGAGAGCGGTATACATAGCATATCTGCGAAGAAGACGACGTGGATCATATTTATAAACTCACCACCCAGGATGAGGATTGGATTAATCCTATAGTTGATGGTGTGCTTTGCTGGGAGAAAGACAGTGAATGCCTCTCTGACTCCGATGGGGAGATTGAAAATTGGCAGAATCAGTTACATGATGTATCTGCGCTATGCTGTCTTAGGATCACAAAAATCTTCCAGTGTATCTCCTCAGAGGTAAGAGAGTTTCCTTATTTTGATGGGTTTGGTAGTATTAAGGATTTTTTGAGAACATTTGAAATGGAAGTCCTAAGGGAGCGAAGAATGTAGGCCCTTAACCTAGCCATGCGCGTAACTCCTGTGCGATGGTGGGAAACTCATAAGGGGACGTTCCAGGATTGGGAGGAATGCTATGAGATGATGATTCTATCGTTCGAACCTTCGATTCACCTACACATGGAGACTTTCCTTGGCCAAGGAGACCCACGCAAGCATGTGACTACATGGATGGAGGCATGGTGCGAAAAGACTGTGAACGAATGGGTCCACCTGTTTATTCATACCTTGGGGCCAATTCCCACTACATGGTATCTAGAGGCAGAACTACATCAGTGTACCCACCATTGGGAGACCATGAAGGATTATTTTGTGGGGACGTTCGGGTTGATAGGCAGAACTGAGGCATTAGACGAGGCCCTGCAAGATATAAATGCCCTAGTATTTGATGAATCACACCCTCGTGTGGAGTACGAGGCACCATCTTGGGATACACAGATGCATGATATTATTAACTGTCACAATCTATCAATGGAGGAATGTGATGAAGACCCGCGAAATGTCACTATCCCGGAATCGAAGGGAAAATGCGTAGTTGCTGGACCCCCACTGCAGACCGTCGATGTGACCAAGCCTCTTAAGCTAAGGGAAGTCAAAATTGGAACAGAAGAAAAACCTAAGATATAGCTAAAATTGGGGACTAATGGGATGATGATACTGTTGGAAAAGTCGCAGAGCTTCTCACGGAGTACCAGGACCTGTTTCCTACGAAATTCTAAGAACTCAGGGGTATTACAGGGGACCTAGGGGTTATGCACATCACTTTAAAACCAGATGCACGCCCTGATAAGCAACGACCGTACCGATTGAAACCCAAGTATAAACAGAAAGTCAGGGAAGAAATCAACAAAATGATAGCTGTAGGTATCATCGAACCAGTAGAACAGTCAGATTGGGTAAGCCCTATGGTGGTCTAGGGGAAGAAGACTACAGGAGAAATAAGAATATGTGTTGATCTGCGAAAACTGAATGATGCCTGCGTCCATGATTCCTTCCCTACGCCATTCTATGGCGAAATTCTCGATAGTGTGGGAGGACAGGAAGCATACTCGTTCACTGACTGGTTCTCGGGCTACCATTAGATCAGTATCGCACCTGAAGATCGTAAAAAAACTATGTTCGCCACTGAATGGGGATCCTTCCAGTACACCGTCATGTCGTTTGGGCTCAAGAATGCCCTTGCCATCTTTTTGCGGGTGGAGATCGCACAAACGCCCACTGCGCAGTGCCTTTAGGTGTTGCCTCTTCTTACTACTGCCATGAAACAACTCAAAGAAAGGATCAAGATATCACACCAGCTGTGACTCGAGATGAGTCACAAGATTGTGTTGGGGGCCTGTTGGAACAAGGTCGCCTAGCTATGTTTTGATATATATTTTAAGCAGCGGTTTTGATATATTTTGGTACCAATTAGCCTAGCATGGGGGCTTTGGGGTGGGTCAAAGCCCCAATGTTTTGTAAAATGGGTCCAAGGGTAAACCTAGAGTCTGCAAACCACGGTTTGCGAACCATAGGATAACGAAGGCTATAATGATATAAATAGATGGATAGTTTGAGTCTAAAGGTAGAAGTAGTAAGAATAGATGCTACGTACGAACTGTTGAGATCTGTGCTGCGTTGTTTTAGGTAAGGACTCCTGCTAGATGTGTGCGCGGAGATCCTCAGTCCTGCTGTGTGCGGACCCCGCTGGCTGTGTGCGTGGGTGGTGTCTTGGGTTGTAATCGGGTTTTTGGATACTAATGAATGCAAAATATAATTGAAGTATCTTTCTGATATCTGGATTGATTTTGTTGATTACTGAAGTGCATCTGTGTTATTTATTTAAGCTGCGAATGTATCTACAATCTATGAATTAGTTGTGATTATAATATTTTGTGATGGTAATTGCTGATGCGCACGTGGATGCGAATGTATTGATCAGATATGTTAATGATAGTAGTTTGTTATGGTTATTTTTTGATTATATTGTTAAAGGCCTGATAATAGACTCATTGTGTGCAAACCTCATGGTTGCAGCGCCGATCTGCCTTAATTACCTACTCTCTCCCAGAGTGCGGAAACCTGGTTCCATCACCCTCCCATACTACTTCGGGTGAGACCTTGGCCTGCGAAAGTAGGTTATTGCTGAAAGGGCCAGTAGTATAGGGGTTTGTTGGCAAACCTTAACCTTCGAACCTGGGTCAAGACCCCTCAAGTCAACAGTGAGCAAGTTCCAGAGAAATATAGACCTGGAGAGGGGGAACACGATTACTACATGCTATAAAACGAACAACCGCAGGAAGACACAAAGATGGAACACATATAGGAAGCTACCATGCCGAAAGAAAATGTTATCAAAGAGGCATTGGAGGGTGTTTACCTATCAACGGTTGCAAAGAAATGGAAAAATGGAATAGAAGCAATATTGAAGGACTAAATCCAAAAAATCAAAGACGCATACCTACTAGAGGAGGTAATGATACATAATTCATGACAAGGAGCTAAGGAAATGGGAGCAGACAAGGGAATTCTCACAAATCTAGAGGCAGGGAAATACTTCCCAAAAGGACAAAATCGAAAAAAGGATGGAATACCACCAGTCAACTCCTTCAAGAGCTAGACACCCATCTCATAAATCAAGGAAAGGCAAGAGCTCTAAACATACCCTCTAAAAGTTCGCAATGATTTGCACCACTTGGAATTTTAGAGGACTCAACAGTCTTGAAAAGAAATGGATCTTTAGAAACAAACTCGCTATAGACAAGCCATATATCCTTCTGCTTTAAGAAACCTAGATTGACTTGGAAAGTAGCAAGAGGATACAAAAAAATTGTTTCAAAAACTACAACCACATTTCAATCTCTGCCAATGGGACTACAGGGGGAATAAAACCCTATGGACTACCACTAGACATGCTTTAAAGACTGTTCTAAAATTCGTAGGCACAAATGACAACATTTATGCGCCACACAGAGTGGCAGAGAGAATCAACATGCTGAATAGTCTAAATCAGAATCTAAACTCCTTCCAATACCATTACAAAATAATTGCAGGGGACTTCAACATGTTAGTCCACTTTGGAGAGAAGAAGGGGGGAATTCAGAAGCTAGAAAGAGACTCAATGGCTTTCCAATCCACCATCAATGATATCAAGCTAATAGACATCCCAACCAAAAATTACACCTTCACCTGGAATAGAAAGCATGGAGGAGATAGACATATTACTTCCAGGTTGGATCGTTTTCTACTATTGGAGGAAATATCCCTCACCTCCTGGGAAATTGAGGCCTGAATTCTACCTCAGGTGGGCTCAGATCACTGTCCCATATCTTTGACCATCCACATATCTGTTTGACCCAAGAAAAAACCTTTCAGTTTTGAAGCATTCTGGCTTGACCATCCATAATTCATGGACAAGATGAAATAATGGTGGCATGCTCCCCAACCCCATCACGGGAACAAAATATACAAATTTCAGCAAAAACTAAAATTCATGAAGGCAGAGATCAGGATTTGGAACAAGGAAATGTTTGGCAACACCACTTTGGAGAAAAGAAAGCTGGAAATTAGACAAGAAGCCCTCCAAAAACAAATCATAGACAAAGGCCTAAATGAACAAAGAAAATAGGAAGAAATCCAACTCCAGCATAGCTGGGAGGAAAGGGCTACTCAAGAGGAAAAAACATTAGGGGAATTTTGAGGTCTAAATGGTCCTCCTAAGGAAATTGTAAAATAATAGTGGAGATTATAGAATAAGATTACATTACATCATAAAATTTGAGACAGAAAAAAGGAAAAACTATGTTTTCAACTCGTATTTTCAACTTATCACCCTATGGGTTCACTCAAATTTCGCGTGGGAACACTCGTTGGATGCAAAATTTGATTTATCATCTAAGGAGTACCCATGTTGCATACTTTTGATGGACCCTGCTACACGAAAAATGAGAAATACATGAAAAACGTGATTGCAAACACATTTTTTCATGTAATTCTAATTTTCATGTAGCAGGGTCCATCGAAAGTATGCAACATGGGTACTCATTGGATGAGGAATACAATTTTGCATCCAAGGAGTACTACTGCTCGAAATTTGAGTAAAACCTTAGAGATATAAGTTGAAAAAGTAGTTTTATTAATTTTTAATCTTTTTAATTTTTTACCCCAAAAATGGTGAAGCATCCCCCATGGTTGACATCATAATATTGAATCCTATTGGTTCTTATAAAGTTCATTTTGTTATACATTTTTCTTAGGAGGCCCATTTTAGACCTCAAAATTTCTCTAATGTGTGGCAACATAAATCTCACATCAATTCACTAAAATGTGGGGAGAGGAACTCAAAGTTCTTTCACCGGTTTATGATCCAACACATGAGGCACAACATAATTCTAAGCCTAAAGACCAATGGAGGTGGAGTTATCCATGTGCATGATGAGATGGAAGAAGAACTCACTTAGTACTTTGGTACGATCCTCATAGAAAAAGGTCAAGGCAGATCTGCTGCAGTTCGAAAAAATTACAAGGCACATCCCTACCATCCTAACTAAGGAACATAACCAAATTCTGTTAAGGAAAGTCTCTATGCAAGAGGTTGAAGATGTGGTCATGTCCATGCCCAACGGGAAGGCGCTAGGACCAGATGGATTTACCACAAAATTCTTCAAGGTCTGCTGGCATCTGCTCAAGGAGGACGTCTATGCACTTGTCAAGGAATCTCACATTCAAAAATCGGTCTTGAAATATTTGAATGCCATCTTCCTCACCTTAATACCAAAATAGGAAAGTACTAATTCCCCTGAAAATTTTATAGCTATATCTCTCTGCAACTTCATCTACAAGATCATCTCCAAAGTCCTAGTGAAAAAGATCAAGACTATTTAGCCCCTCCTCATCTTGCAACACCAATCAGGATATGTTGAAGGCAGACAAATCCTTGAAAAAATTATCCTCTCACAAGAAATTATTCACTCCCTCAAAGAACAAATAAAACCAGGAATGCTAATTCAATTGGATATTTCCAAGCCTTTGACAAAATCAGCTTGAACTATATGAGGAAAGTCTTGGAAGCTTTTGGATTTAACAAAGAATGCATCAAATGGAGCATGGCTCTAGTATCTGGGGCGTTCTTCTCTATACTCCTCAATGGATCCCCCTCCCAAACCTTCAGTCCTTCCCGTGGCATTAGACAGGGGGATCCAATCTCCCCTTTTCTCTTTGTTAACATGGTAAAGGGTCTTAGCTGATCCAACAACGCTACTTCCTCTCAAGGGGATATATCTGACATCAAGCTTTAAAAATCTATACCCCCCTCCACCCATCAACAATTTGTGGATGACAACCTCCTCATGGGATCTCCCACTCTCAAAGAAGCCCTCTCTTTTTAAGCTATCTTGACTGAGTTTTCAAATGCCTCTGGCACCTCCATTAATGTGGAGAAATCCAAATTGTTTTTCCTAAATACCAATATGAACATCCAAAGAAATATTATCAGGACTCTCGACTTCAAAATTTTCAAATTCCCCTCCAAATACCTGGGATTCCCCCTCACCGACAAGCATTTAGCCAAATCTAATTGGGACAACCTTACTGCTAACCTGGAAAAATGACTAGCCAATTGGACCTTCAGATCGTTAAACCTGGCTGGCCATTTGGTTTTGGTTCAATTTGTGCTACAAGACATTCTTCATTATCTCTATTCGGCCCTGACAACTCCTAAATCCATCTCCCACCATATTCGAAGTATAAAAAGGAACTTCCTATGAAAAGGAAATGAAAATAAAGGCAAATGGACGCTAGTTGCTTGGAACAAAGCCTACAAACCCAAACATGAAGGTGGTCTAGGCCTTAGATACCTGGAAATATTGGGTAAGGCCTTGGGAGAAAAAAATTGGTGGATATGGATCACCAACCCTCACTCCCCATGGAGTAAGTTATGGAAGGAAAAATATGCCCCCTCACACCATCACGATCAACTTATCAGGCTTAATGGTACGTTAAAACAATATGCTATTTGGAACCAGGACTGGGGCATCAGAGAAGTCATTCAAAACCATTTCTTCTGGAAAATTGGCACGAGAGAGAAAGCCTTGTTATAAGGGGATGAATGGAAACAGTGCCAAAAATTGGACCACGAACAGTTCAACCAGATTAAGGCGAATATAGAAAACAAAAACAAAATGCAGGTCAATCACTACTGGAAACCCAACAATGAAAATGATGGCTGGAGGATCTGGCTCACTGAAGAAGAGTGGGATCACAATGTCTACCATGAAGCATGGAAAAAAAATATCTAAAGAACTGGGACATAGACAAATTAGAACAGACACTGAGGAGGACAAGCTCAGATGGGGGAAGAATCTAGCTGGAAACTTCAACATCAAAGAAGCATATGGCTACTTGGCATCTCCTATGTCCACTCGTCTAGAGAAGAAATGGAAGATACTATGGGAGAGAAACAAATGGCCCAAAATTTCCATCTTCCTCTGGCTCACAATGCACATGAAGATCTTGACCTGGGATAGTTTAATAAAGAAGGGCTTCATTGGCCCCTTTAGGTGCATTCTCTGTGGTGTCAATGAGGAAACCACCAACCATTTATTAAATGAATGAAAGTATACTAACAACATATGGAATTGGGATTTTTTTGTCTTCCATAGCACCGACAGAGACCCCACCTCCATTCTCATCACCATTGAACTCTGGTGCTCCACCATCTCCAAAAAATCCACAATTTACAGGGCCTAGAATCTCCTCCCGAGGATGATTTGCTGGTCCTTGTGGAAGGAGAGGAATTCAATAACATTCCAGGAAATTATCGATCTGGAAGAAAGAGCCATCTCTTCAATCAAACAAATGATCAGAGAATCGATCACCACTTCGAAACTGGAAGCTCCTACCAACCCTCTAACCTGGGAAGATCTTCGTATCCTTTCATTGCTGGAAATCCCTATCTCCACCATTCCACGGACATTCCAGACCCCCACCAAACATTGCCTTGATCAATATTGGCTCCCCCCCAGAGTTTGGAACTTTGAAGCTAAATTTTGATGGGTCTGCCAAAGGAAACCCTCGGTTGGCAGGTTTCAGATGCATCTTCAGGAATTCTAGAGTGAAAATTATCTAGGTTTATGCCAGAAATATTGGCCATTCCACCAACAACGTGACCGAACTACAGGCTCTAGAACACAAAATTGAGATTTATCGCACCAGGAACTTCTGGCCTCTTATTTTTGAGGGAGACTCGATCATCGCTACACAAGTTTGCAGAAAAATACAACACGGGAGAAAAAATATGCAGGTGTCGGACAAATAGAGGCTAAGTAAGATCCTCAGCAAGATTTAGACACACATTCATCACTCCAGGGGTATCACCTTTCAGGTAGTCAGATGATCTGGCAACCAACCGAATTACAAGCTGGCCAACACAGGGGTGGAGAGATCCCATAGGATTCTCTTGACGGCCTGGGACGAGCTCGGTCAAGGGACACTTAAGGCAGAGTGCGCCTTCATTATGAGGCAAGATCACCAAGAGAGGCTTCACAGGATTCAAGAGCACAATACTCCACCTACAGACTCTAATCATGATCCCAACCTCAAATTTTGTGTGATCACAGCAGAGGAAGTACCAGGCACGTCATGCTGAGCCACCCAAAAGGCCTATCCTCATCTGGAAGCACCTAAATTTTTAAATATCCCCAACACCCCGCTCAAGTGATCATTACTCCCCACCCCCTGTCTTCTCATCCCACCCATCCTTCCCACGCCTATGAATACTTGACCCTCTATCCATTCTTTGAATTTGATTTCAGTGTTAATATTGTGTTTCTCTCTGTGCTCTGTCCCTCCGACACCCTACCTTACGACCATCGCCTAAACTATCCCTGCTCGCCCTGCAATTCTCGCTTCTAATCTAATATGTCCATCCGTTGTGCCAATTCCTCTGGTCAAAAAGGAATTAATCGTGGTTGTGTCCATGGCAGGGGTCTCATGCATCGCATTAGGCTTCTCCTAGCATGACTCCCACCACCAAGGTGGAGTCTGCGGCAGGACAAGCTGCTATGAACTATGAGGTTGTGGTCAATCTGGACACTCGTCATAGGGTTGATGAGATAGAGAACCAAGCCAGGCTAGTTCGCCAACAAATTGTCATTGAGGAGGTTGATGAGGACTTCAATTGGATTTGTGTCCCCAACCTAACAAGGGTTAGGGAAAATTTGTTCAGTAGGGCAATCGAATTGCATTGGAAGAATAAAACCATGATAGGTCTTGCCATGCAAGCCAACTAGGAGCACAATAACATCTTCAAAAAGAAGATGGATGCTCTCACTGAGAATTTCACTCTTTATGTCGGAGTTGTTCACCGTCGTCACTTCGTCACCATAGATTCTCCCCACTACACGCTGTTAAAAAATGGGATGGAAAGTGCTGACGCTTCACCCATTGTCAAAGGAGAGGACGAGGGTGCCACCACCAAAAAGCTTGCCTAGGATGCCAACATTGAAGGAAACACTCCTGAGCGGCCAATCAACTCTGCCAAGGATATGCCATAACCAACGACCATTTCAGATTTGTTTTTTGGTATGTTTTCGTTCTTTGGTTCCAGCCTCATAATTTGCTACTACTATGTATTCGGCTCTTGAGAGCCCTCGGTCCCTACTCGGCCAGCCAAGTCAACAGAAATAGGCTTCTACGCAACCATTTTTGCTTCAGCAATCTACCCAATGTAAATTCAAGCTCACACAACACTTTGGGGAATTTTTTTCTCTCCACTTGTAACATTTTGTGTAATGGCATTACCAACAACTCCAAAATCCTACCATGATATATCTTTTAGAGTTTGGCTGTTGATGCATGTCGCTTGCACTAACTCACCATAATGTAATTATTTGCCTCTGTTGTTAATAGAAATATATTATTCACAAAAAAATATAATTATCCACACATATAATGCCCTGCTCAATGTGCTTGTTATGAATAAATACTCATAACTAAATATTAATTAAATAAATATATTAAAATCATAAATATTAATAATTAATAATTAAATTAGTTAAATGCCCATTAATTATGAAAGGGAAATAATGTTCAAAAGACATGACTTATAAAAACCTTGTGGCATGTCAACGCCTATTAAGGTGAATCGCCCAAGGCATTGTAAACATCATTCCATTATTCAATCTTTAATAAAAAATATTAAAATTTATAGTATGTAAATTTGAAAGTGAATCCAGTGTATATGTCTAGTTCTCTAACAGTGGTACCAGAGCAAGCTTTCTTCTCACCTGTGCATCATGGTATCACCCTCTCACTAGTTCTGCCATTAGTTAGAACTAGTTAAACTTACTTTAACTCAGATAAACTGAGTTAATTAATTACAACTCAAAATAAACTCAACCAGGGCTCCTAAAAAGTAGGAGACAACATGCAAATATCAAAATATGCACGCGGACCTGTGGATTTATGGCCCAAAAAAGTGACAACCAATCACAAACGATCGTACTTCGCAACTTATAAAATTTACCTCCCCGCAATTTCCCACTTTTAACAATTTAACAATCTTTGCGATTTCGCGATTTTCTCACTTTTCACATTATAATATTTACCCAAATGGCTACTCCCTATTCCATGCGATCTGCGATCACATCGCATCTAAAAAAAACAACTTACCGTCGCGATGGCTTAATACTAAACTCTAAAATCTACGATTTGTGAAATCGCCCCCGGTGCGATTTGATCTCCGCCGTTGGTCTCGTTGGATCAGACGGTCCCCACTTGTCTTGCTTGTTCGTTCCGCCAATCAACCATTCTCTGGATGCATTGTGTGATGGCCGATGCACAACTTCAAATCTTGAATCGTATCAATAAATTCGCATAAACCTTTTACAAAGAACCCAGTTTTGTTTAATGTGATATCCAAACTTAACAGAGAAATAAAAGAATGACAGTTTAAACACAGACAGTCGAATTAGAGCACGACACACTTGGAATTAATCAATGCAAATATACAGAGTTGAGCCCTTTAATGGCTGAATTTTACATTTCTTTTTCTCTCTGTTCACTCCTCTCTCACTCGTCTCTCGCACCTATTCCACCACTTTTTTTTTCCACACCTATTCATGCTTATATATATATATATATATATATATATATATATATATATATATATATATATATATATATATATATATATATATATATATATATATATATATATATGAAGCAATTTTCTTTGTATTTTATTAGCTTTCTGCTGAACCACTCTAACAAAAAATTTCCATCCTATCTAAATGCTCTAACCTACTTGGCTTAATCTCCTCGCAGGGAGAACCAATTGCTATTTTATTCCTACTCATGTTAGGAAATCAAAACAAACAAACTTCTCGCATTTAAAACTAAATAAAATATTAATAATCAATGTTTCTCCACCTCTTGTTAGCCAGAACAAGTGAACACACAATCACATTGCTGGATAAATCCGGATGCTCCTACATCATACTCCCTGGGAATAAAAAATTGATCCATCAATGTTTTAGGATTTGCATTAAACTTCTGTAGTTCTGCTGCTGTCATCCAACTGACATCTTCCACTGGGTGTCCTTTCCATTTAACTAGATATTGATAATAGGTCTATCCTCTGGTATTCTTTGCTACTCTTTTCTCCAGAATGGCTTCCAATTCTTTCTTTTCCGTCTTTTGCATCTGTTCCTTCCAATTTAAAGTCTGGTCCTCTTCTTCTGTAGATTCTTCATGTAGTTCTTCCTCTATTTCTTTGTATGGGTATAAATATGCAACATTAAAGATGGGTGATATCCCAATTCCTACTGGTAATTCAATCTCATATGCATTTGAGGAAAACTTCCTAAAAATTCTACATGGTCCTATCTTTTTCATTTTCAGTTTGTTATAAGTTCCAACTAGAAACCTTTCCTTCCTTAGATAAACCATGACTAAATCATCTACTTGAAACTCCCTTTCAATTCTCTTCATATAAACTCTTTATTTATACTTTTGGGTGTTTTTCTGTAAGCTTTGCTTGACATCTTCCTGCAACTTCTGTATCTGTTCTGCAAATTCTTTAGCTTTTGCACTCGTTGTCTCTTGTTTACTCAAATCTCTAAGTTCATACACCCCTCTTGGATGCATCCCAAAAACAATATGAAATGGAATCATTCTAGTACTCCGATTAGGAGTATCATTATAGGCAAATTCAGCTTGAGCAAGTGCTAAGTCCCATTGTTTTGGATTTTTTTAAACCAAACTCCTTAATATATTTCTCAGGCTCTTGTTCACCACTTTAGTTTGTCCATCCGTCTGAGGATGATAGGCTGAACTGAAACTGGGGTTTGTACCTAGCTTCTTCCATAGAGTCCTCCTGAAGTATCCTACAAACTTTGTATCCCTGTATGAAACAATACTCACAGGCAGTCCATGTAATATTATAACTTCAGAGAAAAACAAATTAGCAATGTGAGTTGCATCACTAGTTTTCTTACAAGCAATAAAATGAGCCATTTTAGAAAAAATATCTACGACAACATAGATAGAATCATGTCCTCTTTGAGTCTTCAGTAAATCTAAAACAAAATCCATGCTAATAGCATCCCAAGGTCTATTGGGTATTGGCAATGGCTGATATAATCCAGTGTTTTGGCTTCTTCCTTTGGCATGTTGACAAATCCTGCACTTCTCAACAAACTTTTTGATATGAGTTTGCATTTTTGGCCAATAATAAAAATCACTTACTGGAGAAAATATTTTATCCTGTCCAAAGTGTCCTGACACTCCTCCACTGTGTTTTTCCTTAATCAGATTTTCCCTCATGGAGCACTTAGGTATACACTGTTTATTATTCTTGAACAACAATCCTCCTTGAATCAGGTAGTCCAACCACTGGCTTCTATTATGAATTACTAGATTCTTAACAACTGCATATATTTATTTGAAACCTGTGTCTTCCTCATACATGTCAATCATTTCTTCAAAACCCAAAATGCCAATATTCAATTCCCGCATAACCATATTTACTCTACTCAAAGCATCAACAAATTTGTTTGACTTACCACTTGTGTGTTCGATTACAAAGGTAAAAATTTGCAAAAAACCCACCCACTTAGCATGCTTTTGGTTCAACTTCGGCTATTTATTTATGAACTGTAGTGCATGGTTATCTGAATACAACACAAATTCTTTGGGCAACAAATAATGCCTCCATTTCTTCAGAGCCTGTACAATAACATAGAACTCCTTATCATAGGATGAATACTTCCTCTTGGCCTCATTTAAATTTTCACTGAAATAAGCTATCGGTCTCTTCTCTTGACTCAAGACAGCTCCAATTTATATCCCACTAGCATCAGTCTCAACTTGGAAGGTTTTATCAAAATTTGGCAAGGCCAAAACAGGTCTTTCGGTGATCTTCTTTTTCAACAACTTGAAATTCTGATCTGTTGTTTCTGTCCATTAAATGGCTGGTTTATCTCCTTTATTGTTTCAATTATTGGTGCACATATATTACTAAAACCTCTTATAAAGTCTCTGTAAAAACTTGCAAGACCATGAAAACTCCTTATCTAAAATATACTTCTCGGAGTTGGCGAATCTAGTATTACTTGGATATTTTCTGGGTCCATCTTCAAGAATTCTTTTGAGACTATAAATCCCAAGTAAATGAGCTCCTTATTCATGAAACTACACTTCTTCAAATTTATGAGCAACTTCTCCTTTTTCAAAGTACTTAACACTAGCTTGACATGCTCCAAATGCTCCTCCTTACTCTGACTGAAAATCAGAATGCCATCAAGATAGACTATCACAAATTTACCCGCACACTCTTTCAATACCTCATTCATTAGTCTCATAAATGTTCTTGGTGCATTAGTGAGCCCAAAAGGCATCACTAACCATTCATAGAATCCACTGTTGGTCTTAAATGCAGTCTTCCATTCATTTGCTTCTCTAATCCTTATTTGATGGTATCCACCCTTCAGATCTATTTTAGTAAAATACTTTGACCCACTTAAACAATCCATCAAATCATCTATGCCTGGAAATGGAAATCTATAACTGATAGTGATCTTGTTTATGGCTTTGGAATCAGTACACATGCGTCACTCACGTCCTTTCTTTGGACTAAGAACAACTGGTACTACACATGGACTAAGACTTTCTTTGATCAGTCCTTTATTTAACAACTCATGTACCTGTATTCCAACTTCTTCATTCTCTCGAAGGGTCATTCTATATGCTGCTTTGTTTGGTAAAATTGCACCAGGTATTAAATCTATGTGATGACTGATACTTCTGATTGGTGGAAATTTACTTGGTAATTCATCAAAAACTATATCAGCATAATCATCTAACATATTTTTAATTTCCACAGGCGGATTGTATAAATTATTAGAAGTCAAGATTACCTTGGGTTTACCCACAACAAAAAAATGCATTTCTTTCTCCTTCTTGACTTCTTGTAGCAATTCATTTCCACTAATCAACATAACATTATTCCCAGGTTCTCCTTTGTCTGCTACATCCTTCAAAGGTAGCAATGTGTTCTTCTTTCCATCCTTATCTATAGTGTAGGTATTCCTTTTTCCATCATGAATGAATTTTCTGTCAAATTTCCAAGGCCTTCCCAACAATATATGGCACACATCCATTGGCATCACATCACACAGTATGACATCCTTATATGTATCGATCTATATCTCTACTTTGTACTGTTCTGTCACCAAAATTTGATGTCCCTTCTGTAGGCACAACACTCTGTAAGAGTAGGGTATACTATCTTAATCAACCCCAATTTCTCAACCATCTATGTGGAAAAAATATTATCAGTGCTTCCACTATCAATCACAACTTTGGAACACTTTTCTTTACACTTGCATACAATCCTGAATAAACTCTTCCTTTGCGCTGGCTCATTTGCTTCCTTCTCTGCCTTAAGAAATACTCTTTTGAGGAATAAAGACTCTTCTACCTCAGGTGGTTCTTCTTTTCTCGTGATTTGAGGATTTTCTTCCTTGGCTTCAACTACATTCACATTCCGCTAATTTGCTGGTTTGTTACGAGGACAATCCCATGATTTGTGTCCCCATTCTCCACATGTGTAACACCGAATTTCTCTTCCCCGACCTCTGCCTCTAGGTGCAAATCTCCCTCTACCAAAGTCTCCTCTTTGTGGTGGTCTGCTACTCAAACCTCCTACTTCATTCAAAGAGTGCTGAAATTTTGATTTAAAAGTTCCTCTTCCTCTTACTGAACTTTTACCTCTATTCCTTTGACTTTGTTTCCTCAACATTTTCTCCTCTGCTTTCAAAGATGCTTGGTAGGAATCCTCAATTCTATTAAAACTCAAAAAACTGAGTTCATCCTGTATGTCATTACCTTAAACCATTGATGTATCTGGCTACTTTATCCATATCATCTTTAGCATGTCCTGCTCTAATGCTCAGCTTGTAAAACTCTCTAATGCTACAATATTTGATAACGAACCATATATTCTTTGATACAAAATGATGTGAAAAGCGCAAATCATCTATAGTTTATGGGCCCACAAAAGCGACAACCAATCACAAACGATCGCACTTCCCAACTTATACAATTTACCTCCTCGCAATTTACTACTTTTAACAATTTAACAATCTTTGTGATTTCGCGATTTCACACTTCGCACATTTAAATATTTACCTCAAATGGTTACTCCCTATTCCATGCGATCTGTGATCACATCACATCGCAACAAAAACAACTTACCGTTGTGACGCCTTAATACTAAACTTTGAAATTTGTGATTTGCGAAATCGCTCCCATTGTGATTTGATCTCCGTCATTAGTCTTGTTGGATCGGGCGATCCATACTTGTGCCTCTGTTGTTCGCACTGTTAATCGCCCTTCTCCAGACATAGTGTGCTATTCAGGCAAAACAATTATGAATGTTGGATTGGAGCTTCACGAGTTTTAGTCTAACTTTGCCTAAACTTATTGAATGAAAACCACGTTGTGCGTGATGTGAATTCCAACTCAACAGAGGAATAAAGGACTGACAGATAAACATAGAAAGCCGGATTTTAAATACAAATACACTTTGAATTTAAAAAAATGAAAATACACAGAGTTAAGCCCTTTAATGGCTGAATTTTACATTTCTTTCTCTCTCTGTCCACTCATCTGTCACACCTCTCTCACTCTTCTCTTGCACCTATTCCACCCCCTTTTGTTCTCACGCCTATTCATGCTTATATATATCTATCTGAAGCAGTTTGCTTTGTCTTTTATTAGCTTTCTGTTGAACCACTCTAACAAAAAATTTCTATCCTATCTAAATGCTCTAACCTACTTGGCTTAATTTCCTCGCAGGGAGAACCAATTGCTATTTTATTCCTACTTAAGTTAGGAAATCAAAAAAAACTAACTTCTCACAATTAAAACTAAATAAAATATTAATAATACATGTTTCTCAAACTCTTGTTAGCCACAACATGTGAACACACAATCACATTGTTGGCTAAATCCGGATGCTCCTGCATCATATCCTTCATTGTTTGTCGGTTGAGGCAAAGCAATTTTGGTATATGTTTTGATGTGATGTTTTGGTATATGTACATATGTATATGGTTGTAAATACTACCATGAGCTATGTTATAAATCTCTAATAAGCGGTATGGGTGTCATGTCATTGTAGTTGTCATGTTTTTATGTTATCATGTTGGTTTGCTTCTCAGCAAGGTGATCATTGTAAATACTGCATTGAGCTAAGTTATAAAGCTCCATGGGAATTATGTTGGCTTTTCAGCGGTTTGCTGAGGTATAGGTGTGGTTGAACACCGAGGATGGTGTCCCCCAAGGGGGAGGGTTCTGTAATAGCCTTGGTTAAAATTCCATGTAATAAAAGTTAATAAATGAAAAATAATCACCATGGTTATTGGGACACTTATTCCAAGTTGAATGTTGGGAAAAACATCCGAGTGTGGATGTTCATTTGGTTTATTATGGCTAAGGAAATTGGAAAAGGCAATGGAAAAGGAATTTGGAAAGGCAAAGTGTCATTTATTGACATTTATTTATAAAAATACTGGAATTTAGGAGAAAATGAAGATGAAAGGTCACAGGTTGCATGTGAGGAGGAAAATGGAGTAAAATAATGGAAAATGAAGAAATTAGAGGCCTTATTAATAAACAGGCTTCTGAGGACCAGTAGACTCTTGGACACTTAGATTTTTCTTAGAGAATTTCAATATTAGATCAAGAAAGGAAAAGAAGGAAAAGAGGAAGCACATATCAAGCAAGGAAGAGTAGGATCAAGCAGCTGCAATGGGTTTACTTACAGGTATTTATTTTCATGTATGATTTCCTTGCTATATTTGGCGTGCATGTTTATGCATGTGTGTTCTTGGTTCTATTGTTGTCATTGGCATGGGTTTTTCCACGTGTGACAATGCTTTCAGCCTAGCCTTTCCATTTCTAGATATCTATGGTGGTTGGTTCTCGTGTTTTGGTTGAGCTGGATTGTCGAATGGACTCGAAGCTGAGTGGGGTGGTCTCGAGATTATTCACAAGGCCTAGGAATCCCAGGATGGGATACATAGTAAAACCTGAATGTGAACACCTCGATTGAGCCTAGGAATCCCTTGACCGGTAATGGCAGGATACACAGTAAAGCTCAATGGCGTGTACCCTTGATTGGGCCTAGGAATCTCGGGTTGGGATACACGGTAAATCCTAAAGGGTGAATACCTCGTAGGCCTAGGAATCCCTTGACCAATAATGGAGGGATACCAGGTAAAGCCAAGAGTTTCATATGGATAAATTCCTCAGGGTTTAGGTGGAGAGATCCAGTGGCATCCATTCTTGTGTTGGCCTAGTGATCCGATGTGGATTGTAGTAAAGCCTAGTTTTGTATGTTTATGGTTTATGGCCTAGTGATCTAGTGTGGATTGCGGTAAATCCTGGTTCTATTGATGAGATTGAGGTGGTTTAGCCTCAAGAAGCATGTTTTAGTTTGGTTTTAAGTCCCACATTCATGCTTGGAATATGGCATGGGGGTGATTAGCTGAATGAAATATTTAGTTCAACCAATCTATGGTCATGTGGAGCGTGGAAGTCCCAAACCTCATTAGCCTTTGCATACATTAATAAGAGGTTATTTTCCCTTGTTCTCTCATGAGTGATATACTTGTTTGTATGTGGATTCTATGGTTGTTGTATCCTTGGTATTTCTGTTGCTATTATGTTGGTTATGAGCATGTATTTTGATAGTGATGATATATGGCTCTCATCATGTTTTGACTTGCAATTGAATGAACAATGAATATATGACCTAATATATGATAATTCAACTACTGTGATAAGGTAACAATGCTTCTTAGCGATTCTCATATAAGTATGAGAGCCTTATTCTCAAATATGTTGTTTAAACCTATAAAATGCATATTTGTGACATGTTTGACGAAATGTCTGTCATGGCTAGTAGGGGTCATTCAAGTCTTTATTCAAGTGATTGCATTTATATCATTATTTTGTTGGTATTGATAATTTCTAGAAGTGTCATGGAATTATGGGCAATGAAAAAGTGGCAGAGAAATCAGGGTCACAGGTTCAAAACTGCCTAGAAAAGTCCCTAGTCGCATGCATGCCCATGCTATGTGAGCTACTGGAGGGTTCCAATCACCTTCTTGACCATATCAAGTCATAAACTAAGGGATTTATGCACTGAGAGGTTACTTTGTCTCAGGGGCTAGCCACTTAGAAGGTTTGGATAGCTCTTAGGTGTCTTGTAGCAAATGCAGAAGGTTTGTGTAGTTGTGTGGTGTCGGTTCCACTTCCTTAAGGTGACCTAGGAGGTTGAATCAGATTATTGTAGCCTCTTGTCGCATGTTTACCCCAATGGACCAGGTAGCTTAGATAAATATAGGAAAAGAGTGTTACAAAACTAATGTATTGATGATTTATAGAATACACCTAGTTGAAGCTTCTGCCTCTGAGGATTCTTTTTGTAATAAAAAAACTAGCTATGTTTGATGTAATCCTTTTATCCCTTTTATCGTAATACAAAAACTTACCCAAAAAAAATGAAAAACAATATATACTTGTGATTGACTCCTACTCCTATATAATAAAAGAAATTTAAAATTTTGTTACCATTAAATTAATTTTCTTCCTTGAAAAACGCTTCATTTACTTCTTGTCAATGTGATATCGTGTATAGATATTATTGCATTACAATATGTACCTAAAAAGAGTCCTTCAAACTTAAGCCATCTCCATTTTAGAACGAATCAACTTAAACCAATTAAAATAACCCAATTCATTTAAGTGAACATATTAATAAAAATTAACCCTAAATTTTTTCTTCTAAAAAGTTAACTCCAATGATACTCATGTAATGATTAATAAAATGAATACAAAAGTAAAATGAACAATATTTAATAATATCACTAGCTAGAATGACACAAAAGGTATAAAGTTGGTACCTTTTTACACTACCAAAATTGTTACACAAATCACATGGCTTGGCCCAATAAAATCACTATTTGCTATTTTTTACAAACATGTATATATTATTATTAAGAAAAATACTCAAAATTTACTCCAAATTTGTTATGATGTCCAATAATAGAATATTTAAGTTCATTCTTTAATCACCTGTTGCATATAATACATTTGTGTTTTAGATTTAGCAACTTTTTTTAATTTACATATTAAAAATAACGATGTTAGCTCTCATGCTTTTGAAATAAATGTCTATGACTAGTATATTTTTTTATAGTAAAAGGATTCTTAAATTATTGCAAGGACGAATGGAGGGTGCTCCTCACGCTAAAGTGAAAGCATTGAAATGACATTTTGTCTAAACCCGTGAACCACATTATATTTTTAATGAAAGTTTTTTAAAATGATTCCGAAAATCATATATATATATTTTTCAAATGAGGAGATCATGCTTTTACAGTTGTACGTGCAATGATCCCAAATGAGTAAGGGAGGGTACATAAAGTAAAAACATTAAAATTGGCATTTTGCTTAATCCCGCAAATCGCATTATTATGATAAAGTGAAACCTACTTGGAACACATAACCTTACATTCACTTAAATGGTCCACGTGGAGGAATATTTTACATGGTTGTGATTATTCCTCGATTAAAATTATTTTTATAATATAATATGAATTTAACCCAGCTTTTACCAGCCATCGACATTATATCTTTGAGCTCTCGAGAAGAACGGTTATATATATATATATGAAATAATTTATATTAAAAAATGGTTTTTTATATCTAATATAAAATTGAAAAATACTTCACTTATCATATATTTATTTAATTGGTACACTTTCCAAAACTGCCTTATACTCAACAAAATTTACATTTCATAACACATAGTTCTAAATATTAAAAGCTTCCTCCCTAAAATTAGAAACTAGCTCGAAACTAGCTCGAGGGAGGGATCAACAATATTCAAATCAGGAATGTGTTGAGGATTAAAATATACACAGTTATTAGAAGCTTAAGATGGTTGGCATCTCAATTTTTTCTCTTGAATTTCCTCAAATTTTGAATTTCCTCAAATTTTGATGTCACAAATGTCTAATTTCATTCTTTTCCCTTTTCAATTGAGTTCATTGATCTACTAGAATTTTCATGGTGGTTGTTAAACTTTATGCTAGTTGATTTTATTTGATTTACACGTCAAGCATTTCTTCCTACAGGGCTTGGAGGTCATGTTCAATTTTATCATGATAGGTGTGTTTAAGCATTATCTTAACTCGATTTAGACTCCAATCGACCTCAATGATTTGTCGAGTAAAAGAAAAATTCCTTCCATGTTATGCTTTTGTTACAAGTTCAGAGTTTCCAACGCTTTAGACTACCTCATTCCCAAATGAAGACATTGTTGTTTCTACCTCCCTCCTATTTGAATTGGACTACCTGTTGAAAAAGGAAAAACACATAACAATATGGGCGAGGGTCGAAATCCACTACTCCACTACTATCCATTTATACTTCGGTAGTCTACTCCCACGTCTTGCTATCATGAGCAAATACAACCCCATATCCTCATTAATCACTATGAATAATTCATTTCTCAAGTTTTCAACTCCCCACAAGGAATTAAGAGATTGCATTAAACTACATATCATCACCTTTATGTTGCTTCCTCCAACTCCTGCATGAGAAAGGACCAAATATGCCAAACCACACCATCCCTTGGGTGTGGAAGTGCCTATAATGCATGTCATCCCACCAATGTATCATCATTGATAGAAGAGGCCATCAAATCAACCTTAGGCCGACTTAAATCAATTAATACACCACTTTTTACAACTATGCAAGCATCATAAAAGACAATATTTTCCATGGGTAAAAACCTTTTTGAATGGAGAAATCACGTGGCTTAAAATGGTTAATGTCAGGTTGACTCTCCATCTATACATGGAAAACAAATACATATTGAACTCCTAATTTATTAATGGATAGGAAAATAATCCCTCTTCCTATTAACACTAAGAATGCCAAGGTCTAAAGATGATCTGTAATTAGCCAAAAGATAGTTGCCTGGTTATTATGTTGAAGAACATGATATAATGATTATACAACCACTAATTTTGTGAGAAAATATATCGTTTTAAAAATATTTATGAGTTTAAGATCCATTGTGAAGGAACCTAAAATAATATGGTATTTTATTAATCATGAATCCCCCACTATATATCAATTTTTGAAAGTTAAGAGCAGAGGCTTGAAGTAACCCCCTTTTGAAGCAACCCCCGAAGAACAACATATGCTTCTGGTTGATTGTTCATGGCCTATCCTAGAACCCATGAAAAGGAATGTCCAACTTGTCCACTGAGGTGAATGATCACCCCCTGCT
Source organism: Pinus albicaulis (assembly GCA_034641835.2). Lineage (NCBI taxonomy): Eukaryota > Viridiplantae > Streptophyta > Pinopsida > Pinales > Pinaceae > Pinus > Pinus albicaulis. The sequence continues at coordinate 29,041 of JAXQQM020088666.1, forward strand.
CTTGCAACCCTTGTGAGCATTGTATATATGGAAAGCATAGTTATGCTTAATTTTATTTTAGTTCTTACCAATCTTTTCGAATGTTGGACTTATTTCATTTTGATGTATTTGGTCCAATTAAAGTTCTTTTGATTTACAAAGTTTTGTATTTTGTGGCATTCATGGATGATTATTTTACAAGGATATGGGTATATTTTCCTTAAACTAGTCAATTTAAGAAGCTTAAAGTTATCTTAGAAAATCAAACTGTTAGTAAGATTAAGGTGTCGAGGACTAATAATGGTGGTGAATTTTATTTTGCAAATTTTGATATATTTTATAAAGAAAATGGAATTGAAAGACAAAAGAAAACTCCATATCCTCCTCAACAATATGGAGTTGCAAAATAGATGAATAGAATATTGATGGAATGAGTTAGGAGTATTCTTACTAAAGATGACTTAGAGAATATGTTTTGGTTAGAATCAATTGTTATTGCATGTTTCTTGATTAACATGTATCCCACATTAGCTCTTGTTGATAAGACCCCTATGGAGGTTTGGGCATGCAAGAAGCCTCACTTTAGCATATTTATATTTCTGATTGTGAGTTATATGTTCATGTGCATGAGGGGAAGTGATTGAAGTTCGATAACAAGGTTATAAATTGTATCTTTACCAGCTATGATGTTGGTTTGAAGGTCTTCCTTCATAATTATGTAGCTAGAAGAGGATGAGAAGAAGCTAGTGGTTCAACTACCACCCAATACCAAGAAAGCTAAACAAGAAAAGGAATAAGAATTTCATGATGGACCCAATTAAGAGGAATGTTTAGAGAGTTTAGAAGAGGAAGAAAAAACTCCACCTCAAATTTTAAGGATGTACACTGATCCAGGTGGATTAAACAGGTACAGGTACAAATGGCTTGAGTACAAGGCTCAAAAATCAAAGTGTTCGAAAATCCTTCGAACCAAGTTCAAGTTGTAGATCTCGAAATTCTAAATCCAACGGCACAGACGGCACTCAATTCCGAGTCCGTATGAAGGAGTTAGGAGCAGTCAAAGTTCAGAGGTTGACTTGGTGATGTGGCAAACTAAGGAGGCAACAATTTTGCTGAAACCCGGCCACCGGATTCCAACCAACCTGGCCAGATTCCGGGTGAATTTGTGGGACCGTTAAATGCACTCCTTCGGTCAAAATTTCGAAGGTTGAAAAAGCAATAGTTGTTTTAAATAACAATAAAACAAAAAATATATATAATAAGGGTGGCGGGCCACCAACCCCGCCACCCCATGCCAATCCATGTCATATTATAAAAATATAATGTTGTTGGGGGGCGGGTGGTCAACCCCGCCACCCCCGCGGTCTCCTATGGCAAACAATGATACGGGGCAGGGGTTGTTAACCCCACCGCCGCCGTCCTTTACACATGGCGCAGTTTTATATGGGGCGGGCCGCCCAATATGGGTCCGGCCCCCCCACATCACATCAACGACTCATCAAAAATTTTTAATATATCAAACAGTTCCAACGTTTATTTAAAAATATAAATGCAGTTTGACAGTCGGCCTTTTTATGGAGGAGTCGGGATTTGAACACCCGACCTCCTCCCAACCATTGTGGATCTTCAACCAACTCGTCCAACGGTGGTTTTGGAGAGTCCGCCCGCGTTTTATTATATAAACCTTCATTCATTTGTGCGCCCAAGGACGGACAGGAGCGGGCACGGAAAACGAGGCAGTGGAACCTTGAGTAGTGTGCAGGAGGGGGCAGAACCATGATCTGAGCCATTTTTCCAGAGGGGCCAGATTTTCACTTTGTCCGATTGGGGCAAGTTTTATATGGATTCAGCACTACTTGACGCCACAAATCCAACGGTGCTGCCCATTTTGTCATCAGAGGTCTGCAATTTTCGGCCATTTCCAGATTGGGCAGGTATAAGGGTGTAATTCCTCATTTTGTACTTGTACTTTCATTTTTCCATTTAATGAAAACAGGGCCTCCCCACTATTAGAGCAGGGCCCGGAGACGTAGTCCCTCCTGGACGAACTCCGATATCAACTCTTGTGTCTTCGTGCATGATGTTAATTGCTTCTCTCTTTTTCCGCTTATGCCTTTAAAGTTTCTTGTTTTGAAAGCTACAATTTTCACATGTTAATTATTTTATACATCTCAAACAAAAGATTTTGGATCAAGTGGTATCAAAGTGGGTGTTTGTAGATGTGAATTACATGTTTGTATGCTAACAAGAAGCAGGCTAAGAAGAGGCGAAGGGACGCTACAGGCTTTTGATCCCGAAGCAGGACGTGCACGTCAGAGAAGGAACATGGGGGACGAAGATCGGAATGAAGAGGAGCTCAATTTCCGCAAAACTTTCTATACCATGGCAGATCGAGTAGAGAGACTATTCTCTAGACTTGAAAGGTTAGAGAAAACAGGAGATCATTCTTTAGAAGGGCAAGGTTCAGCGCATGGAGATGGTGGAGGAAATCCACCCCCTTCAAGAAATGAAAGTCCTTCCTCCTCTTCTAACCATCATAATAAAAATTCCGGAAATGCATCTAACAAGCCTTTCTTTAAGTTAGATGTTAAGTTTGATCTACCAGTATATAATGGTGAAAGTAATGCTGAGAAGCTTAACAATTGGATTAGGCAGCTTGAAATCTATTGCAGGATCCAGCAGATTATGGAGGACGAGGCGAAAATCCAATTGGCTTCTCTTCGATTGAGTGGCACAGCTCTCATCTGGTGGGAGAGCAAACTTCAAAGCAGTAGTAACTTGGGTAACCTTCTTTCTTCCTGGTCAGATTTTATTACTGCAATTAAAAATCAATTCTATCCCTTAGGTTACAAGCAGAAAGCCTTAATGGAGTGGCAGTACCTAAGGCAAGGTAAAGGACAAAATGTGCAAACCTTTACTGAAGAATTTCG
>JAXQQM020085306.1:0-26569 GCA_034641835.2 Pinus albicaulis
ATCTACTCAATGGGAGTAGATCCTCTATTTATCTTCACTAAAGGAAGAGAGTAGCCTCAAAAAAGGTCAAACAAATCAGATGCAAGTACTTAGAAAAGAATAATGAAAAGTGAATATGATTTTTGAAGGTATGGTCAATTTCCCATGTTGATTACATTAATGTATTGGTCTATTTTAAATATATCAGCAACTTAGGGGGAAGCCAAAGGAGAGTGTGGGTAGCATGAGTTCATGGTGAGTATGCAAAATATTTTATGTTGTGAAAATAATATGTGTAGTAGTTTAAGTGGGAATGAAAATGGGCCCACGGTTAAGTCAGGTCCATGAGATCAGTCCCCACGTAGATGCAAAGAAGCAGTTGCAGGAGATCAGAGAGTATTGGCTCATAGGGAGTTGCTTTATTTAGCAGTAGCAGGCAACAATTGTCAGCCTCAGGAAGAAAGATTTCTTAGGGAATGATATTTTTTCATCTTGGGTGAAATACCATTATTTCATTTAAATTGTGAATTTTATTATGCATAGAAATCTTGTGTTCATGAATGAAATTGGTATAAGATTTGCATGTACCTTAGTTGTAAATTGAAATTGCTATTTCAATTAGAAGTATTTGGCTCAGATGGAGTATCCTTTCATGTGAATGAACATCTATTTTTGAGAAGGAGTCTTGGAATATTGCCTGGTACAATATTCAATTTTGTATCAATCTCTTGGTGAAATTCGTATTATTTATCCAACAGTCCTTATTTGTAGAAGCATGATCTCAAGGGGAGTAGAAGTGATTGAGATGCTTAAAAGAAGTGATCATAGGGGATGAAGAAGCATCGACAGTGAAGAGTGATATAAATGCATAACTAATGGTTGGTATTTTCATGTAGTTGCAATACCATGATCAATTTTAATTGGTATCAGTTTTTGTTTAAGTGATACAAAATATTTTTTGACAAAAAGATTATTCAGCGATGAGCCTAAGGCATTTATAACTTGCGGTCTAATAAAAGGGAGGCAGTATATGTTAAGTGGGTGCATATCACATATATCCAGTTTATAAAGTAGCAGCAGTGACATGAAAAACTTCTAGAGCCTCATCAAGAAGATATCATCCCTTGAAGATAAGTATGCAGAATAGAATTCACATCAACAACCAAAGCCTTAACTAGTAGTTGTCAAAAGGAGAAGAAGTATTTTTTATCCCTTTTCCATTGATTTCAAAGGGGGAGATAATTTTTGGAGAAGTTGTGATGGCCCAAGCATAGGAGAAAAATCCATTGGTGGCTCATGCTAGGAGAAGTGTGGAACCAACATAAAGATTGGCCATCAAAGTGGAGAAGTGATGAGGTGTTTCCATCAATGCCAAAGGGGGAGATTGTTGGATAGTTGGTATTTTTTGGATGCATAGTGGTAGCAAGTGTGTTGGAATTGATGTCAACATTCATGTTGGGAGATGTGTTGAGAAATTGGCATTGTCTGATAGTTAGCATTGATGTCAACCAATCTAGCATGGATATTTGTGACAACAGAGGTTGGCGTTGATGTCCACTAGCCTATTTGTGATGGTAACTAGAATGTAATTTATGTGAATGGTGTGTCAAGCTCGGGGGGAGTATCATGGTTGTTGCAGTCTCTTGTAGAGAATACTCATAGTAGCAGGATTATTGGAGAATCCATAAAAAGATGACTATGATGCTTGGGAGTTCCAGAATTTGGAGGAGATTCTGCCTCAGGAGATCAACTTAGAACTTTTGGAGGTGGCACAATTGGATAGTGCTCAAAAATATCTTTCCAATGGTATGTGGAAGTCTGCAATTGGCCTACTGGATCAAGAGTTATTGCTAATCAAATTTGAGGTGCCCCATAGTCTGAGTGGCATAGCTAAAAGTGGTTAGAGGATCCCTTGGAGTGTGTTAGTTTGGTGTTTTTACAAAACAAATAGTAGAAAAGTTTGGTGGATCCGCTATCCAGAGCTCTGGGTAGATGTGGTAAGAAAACAAAGTAGCGGGAAGCAGTTTGATTGGCTCAGGTGGACCCCACCCGATGGATGTACCCTGACAGTTTGCAAAGGGGTGCATAAGGTTAAGCTTCGGGATATAAGTTTTCTATCCATGGAGGAAAGCACAAAAAAATAATTATTTGAGTAGGCGGACCCCACACTACACATTATCCTACAAGGATCATCCTAGAAAATTGCAAAGGGGGAATAAAATGGAAGCGTCAGAAGATAGGTTTTGGGCCATGCGGTGGAATTCCAACATCACCATAGATGGAAATCTGTTCAAGCCTCGAGGCGTTGGGAGGTGGTTTCCCATACTATTGATCATGTATATCAATGGTGGAGAACCAATTTGGGACCACTTCCCCTAATACCATAAACCATAATGGAGTGGTGGAAATGCTGGGTTCTTGAACCCAATGTTTTTTTTTTATTAACTAGAAATTGGCAAAAAAACAAGGCCTCAATACCCTTTCCCTCTCCTCTCTGACAGGACACATGGAAGAATTTGATTGGCTCTCAGTAGTGTTGGGTGTGGAGCTAGATTATATTGTTTATTTTATATCACAATGTTTGGCCTCTGTACGTTAATGGGGTGGCAACGCCGCTCGTAATTAAACGCCGCCTGGGGGTTTTGGAGGGCAGCACCCCCGGAGCTAAAAACAGATGTAAAATTGCCTTGTAAAAGTATAGTAATTTATAGTCAATTTGGGTCGTTCATTATGTTAGCCACCTATTAAAATTTTTCATATCAAATGGTGGCTAGATCTTGTTTAAGCCTTCAAGAAACAATTTCATGCCAAATTTTTAGTTCTTAAAGTCTTATGAAGATAACTAATCCTTTAGTTAATCTTCACTGCTGTTTCCCTCATAATCCTGAAAAATCTGTTGTTTGCCTGAAGAAAAATACTGTTGAAAAGTTCCATTTTCCCTCATTTTCCCTTCTTCATTTTCCCTCTCCATTTTATCCATAAACCCTTTCATTTACCTCTCATTCCCTCGAAATCCCCTTTAAAGCCTTGTAAAATCCTTTTATAAGGTTTAAAACCCCTTTTTACTCTTATCGGAACCTCTAAAAACCTCTGAAAAACCTCCAAAAATCCTAAAAAAACCTTCATTTTTCTCTAAGGCATGTGTAGCCCCTTATAAATTCCTTGACAAGCAAGCAAGGGGCTAATTTGTTTTATAAGCCTGCAAAGAATGCATTTCCCTTGAAAACACATCATAATTGCAACCTTCTCATGTTCCCTGACTTGTAACTATTTCCCTCTGCTGTTCTGAGTTAATAGGCCTCACTCATAAAGAATTATGCTCCAAAAGGCTTTATTCTGCCCTTCATACCCTTGCAAAATGCTTCATTTTCACCCATTTTTTTTCCCTTTCTCAAAGTCCCCTTTGTTCCCCCTAAAATTCCCCTTTCTCTCCTAAAACTTCCCAAATTTCCCTCTAAAACATCCCTGCTCCCTTTGTTTATGCCTAAATCCCCCTCATTCCCCTATCTTTGCCCTTGGCTGGCCTTAAAATGATTTAAAAATGAGCCAAAATCATATTCTCTGCATAGTCTGGGCCTAGCCCCTTTTCAGCCTAGCCCCTTAGCCTTCTCTCCATGTGACCCAGGAGCTCTAACTAAACGCTGGCCTAAAAGGCGCCAATATCCAATGTATATCGGGAGTGCTCCGGGCCGTTGATCTTTATATATCGGACGACGATCGTTAAACCCCGCGGCATTCGTGTTTCACCCGTTCAAACCCCCGATCGCACCATCGCCGTCCATTCACTCGCCAGATCGATGGTTCAGAGTGTACCCGCCACGGTGGTCCCCACTGCACGCCATGCCATAAAACACCCCGGTTTTCATCGCACCGCTAATGGGGGTCAGGCGGTATTTTCCCATTGCCCAACGATTCCATTCAGCTTGCGACGCGTGGCTCCTATACGATTCCAAAACTGCCTGCCCATCACACGTTATCTTTTGGTATAGGAAGTGCAGCGATATGCATATCAGCCATCAAATCTGCCCTTGCCCATCCAATGCTCATTTCTTGACGAAGCTGCGCGGGGTTTAATCCATGATCGCCATACCCCTGGCCCACCGTTCGTCGTCCTCCGCCACATGATCAACCGTCGATCTCCTCTCAGATCCAACGATCCAGATTTTTTCCCCGCTGTTGACTCTTTTTTCGTCGCTCGGTCCCGCCACGTCACCTCCATGTGTCTCACCATACATTCGCCCCTCCCATTTTATATATTCATTCAAAGGGTCAATTTTAAGGTTTTTACGTTAATTTTCCTCTGCGCTCCGCCAACCTTCCACCAGAGCACTTCTCCACCACTCCTCTGCATTTTTTCGCCATTCGTCTGTAGTCCCACTGTTGTCCTCATAGTCATCCACATCATCTGACCCCCGTCCCCCCCCCCATTGTTTTCTTAACCTGTGTTCGTATTTTGCAGGGTTATCAGAGGCAGAAAACCGCCATGGTTCATATGTACTACTTCAATGGCGTGTTGCGCAGACAGAATTAAATCTGGAAGCTGGTACTACAGAGAAATGCTCGGAAAGGCAGCGGCGGCATAAATATTATCCCAGGACAGTTCAATCTCCACGAAGAAAACCTATCTGGTGCCATTAAAGCCTAGATTTTGCAGATCGAGACATTTATGGAGCAGTGGAGAAAAAACCAGCCAATGATCAACGATTTTAGCGTTCATTAGTGAAGGTTTTGAGCCTTAATACAGTGGTTTAGAGGTAAAGCATTAGATCAGTGATCCCATGGATCATGAAAAAGGTACAACACACATAAATTCATGTATATCAGGGTTTCACATCATTAGATTGTCCCAAAGGAAGAAGCACCCATATCAGTTTCATTATTTACCGTGTTTCTGAAGATTTCCGCTTCAACCATAGTCCAAAGCCACCAGGGCATTTGTTTCACAAGCATGGCAGTCCATTCGGTCATATTGTTTATGCACCAGAGTACTACACAGTACTGCAGTCAGAGTACATCAGAGTCATATCAGAGTAATCTGAAGTCTGAAGAAGATCATTCGTTCACCCAAAGAACACCAGGAATTGAATGCTCTGAATTCAAACAGAATGGGTTTCGGCCCTCTTTCTTTTCAGAAGTTTTAATGCTGCATTTAGTTATTCACCTACTTTCCCTGCTCCTCTGGAGCTATAAATTCAGAAAGAAAACTCATTGTAAGGGTTGTTGTTAATCAGTTATCAGAGAACTGCAAGTAGTTTCTTTTGAGACACAGTCTCTGTGTAAAGTTGTAAGATAGGTTGAAGGAGATGTTTTCAGTCTGAGTGTTCAGCTATTGGAAATGTTGTACTTGATTGGTATTGTTGTTTAATATGACAAGCACATTTCTTTGGATCCTGATCTAAAGCAACGGTGATGTTTGCCTATCTCTGTGTTTAATTCATTTCATTTCATTTCTACTGGCTTGCATCAGATTATTGGCATAGGATTTACCCTTTTTAGGTACCCTATGTTTCTGCTCTCCTTGCCATTAATGTTTTTCTTCTGAATGTGTTATCTAAGAATTGATTTCAGTTGGTTTAACCAGTGTAGTGGATGACTATTGCCTACTCTCTGATGTATGAATTAAATGAATTCAGTTCTTAGATGTTTCTTGTTATGGATTTAGTTGGAAGATTTGGGAACACTGGGGATTAGAGTTAGCCCTGTCCACTAGGATCCTTGTACGACCAGCTGGTCTTTGGCTTTGTGCTCTGAATCTGTGTTATCTCCTTCCCTCCTATTTTTCCATATCACACAATCATCTTTAAAGATCCTATGTTTTAGATGACTAGCCCAATTGAAAGCCTGCCTATTGATTAGCAAGAAAATCCTTTCCTGACTCCATTGCCCAATGGTTTTGAATATTTCCTGGAACATTTCACCTCTGCCTTGTCCCTCTTTGCTCATCCTTGTCTTACATTGAACCCTTCCTTCCTGATAACCAGCAACCAAATCAAAACAAATCAAACAAACCTTGTGCCTATAACTAGCCTAACATCTTAACATTCGAGCTTCAAAGAAATATACACCTTTGATATAACATAGAGAGATCCCTCTCTGGACCTAGGAGGGCTAGATCCTGAGATCTGAAAGTGGTTTGATGTTGTCTCATCTTTTGGTATTACCAACCTTGCCAAAACATGGGAACCCCAACATAATGGCGACTCCGCTGGGGATCGAACCCATAATATCTTGTTAGGTTAGCAGTTGAACATTCCTATTCACACATCAACCTCTATACCATTTGTTGTGTTTTCCCATACTCTTGGAAAGAGTCTGGAAAGGGCCAGGTAGCCTCCAGATCTCACACTCTTTCAGAGGTGACACGTCTGGTAAAAGCCCTCCCAGTCAATCTCTAGTTAGATTTTGCTGTGTTTTGAAGATATCTTTGAAAAAGGATATTTCGCAAGCACTTTGGTGGATAGTGTACCCTCCAAAAACATCCTAAACCTTCCACCTGGTGACTCCATAGCTCCTAAAGACCAAAGACTCCACTGGTGATCAGTAGGCCTGCTGATTGTCTTGGTTTCACATAAGACTCCACTGGAAGACCAGCCTCCATCACAACATCAACCACAATAGTAGTAACAAGTAGGGTTAAGCTACTTGGTCAGAAAACAACATTCTGGCTTCTAGAACCATTCATACAAGAGCTTACCCTAACCTAGACCCACCTGAAATAGTTGACAACCCTGAGAGTATCCTCAAGGGAGCTCCTACACCTAAAAGACCAACTATTTCTAGCCACATCTATAGAGCTAACTCTGCACCAAAATATCTTACAGCTCTATCACAATTTCACCTTGACCTAGACCTACCTAATAGATTACCTAGAACTAGGTCATTTAGTATTTTAGACCAGCCAGACCCTGAGCTTCCTGGCTCACCACCCCAAAGTGGTAGACACCTTGGAAATAGACATACCCCTCCTTCTACACCTCCTAACATACATTTCATACAAAACTTGGGGTTCGGTCACCCTAGATCTGCTCATCAGTCTTCTGCTGGTCATAATATCCCTATCATCCATATACCTTCTGCCCAAGTCAATCCTTTACCTCATCAAAACATCATCATGGCAGCCTGGTATGCACCTCTGGTTTTACCTCAACCTCTAGTACCCTTACCAAATGATTATTAGTCAAAGATCCCACACTTCACTGCAAAAGAGTCCATCACAGCCCAGCATCATGTAGATAAGATGGAAGATTCTTTTGACTACATGGAAATAGATGATGATACAGTCAAAATGAGAATCTTTGCCCAGAGCTTAGGGGGTGATGTGAAGAAATGGTTTAAGGGCCTACCTCTAGGTAGCATCAATGATCTTCCAGCTTTATATCAGACTTTCATAAACAAATGGGAAACTAAGGCTAACCCTCGCCAACTCTTAGCAGAATACATGAGCCTTAAAAGAAACGTAGGAGAGAGTGTCCATGATTACACAACAAGATTTAACAGCATTTACAATGCCCTCCCTCCACATATGAAACCTCCACAAGGCATGGCTCTAGCAAAATACCCCGAAGGCTTTGATGCTAACATGGCCTATGAGCTTAGGGATAAAGAGTACAACACATTGGAGGACATGCAGAAAGGAGCAGTGAACATAGAGGCAAATCTGATTGAGAAAAGAGCAAGACTGAGATCTGAGAAGAGGGTAACATATAAAGATGACAATGTAGCTTCCACGTCTGACCCAAATCATGACCATATAGCTAAAAAAGTGGACAAGCTATACCAAATGATGGAAAAAATGGTTGTCACAGTTAGTAACCAAAATAGAAATCAAAACCATAACCAGAACCAAAACTTTAGAAGAAACAATGCCACTCCCAACAGACAAAGAGAATCAGATCAGCAAGTTATTCCCCCATTCCAAGAGAATTTTCTTGATGAAGATGAGGGAATCATAGAAGAGTCTGAGGGAAACACAATTAATATGTTTGAAACATAATATTCAATCCATAATTGTTACTCAGAAGAAGATCAACCCTCATCCTTTGGTTGGGGTGAGGAGTGGTTAGAAACCGAGGATTACAGATTAGGATTTGAAAATGCCATGATGCAGGTCAAAGAACAATATGAAATCAAGAGTAAAAAGAGCCAGGAAACTACCAAACCAAAAGCTTCTGAGGTCACCATCAAGAAAATACCTGAGAAAACTTCTAAAGCAAATGCTGAAAGTAACAAATCAGCAGCTGAGAGTTCTGGAAAGAATCAAGAAAAGGACAACCAAAACACTGATACACAAGGTAAACCAATTAGAAGCACTAGCACCATAGTTAGTGCTCCTGATAAAACTGTCACAAACGTTGCACATAATGAGAATCAGCACACTAATTCAACCACTAAAGAAGTGGAAAACAAAACAGAGTTGAACACTCCAAAGAGTCAATCCACTTTCAGTTTGGAGAGTGAGATTGCAAAAATTAAAATCTCTATCCCACTCTCTGAGCTAGCCACTCAGGATGTATATAAAGGCCAAATTTTGAAAGCATTAAATTTAGGAGAGAGCAGTGACACTGTGAATCTGAGTGATGATCAACCTGCCCTTCTGTTTGGTCCAAAGATAGAAGGAAAGTTTCAGGAAGGGGTAGTGCCCCCTTTTTATATCAGTCTTAATGTCCATGATAAGATTCTCCACAATGCAATGCATGATTCTGGGGCATCACACAACCTAATGCCTAAAGTAGTAATGGAAATATTAGGCCTAGAGATAACCCGTCCCTATAAAGACCTATATTCATTTGACTCTAGTAGAGTAAAGTGTCTTGGCCTGATCAAAGATTTATGTGTGAGCCTTACTCAGATTCCTGCCAAATGCATGGTCATGAATGTTGTTGTGGCAGATGTGCCACCCAAGTATGGCATATTATTATCAAGATCATGGGGAGCCAAGCTACAAGGAACAGTGCAGATGGATGGGGCTTATGCCACAATCCCAATCTTTGGCCAACTTAGAAGACTGTACAGGGAAGCACAAATGAAATTCCTAGTAAGTAGCCCTGAAAATCCTGAAAATTCTCCTCTATACTCTATACATACAGACCTGGATTCCTTTATTTTCTACAACAATGAATCTTTGGGAGGACTAGAATCTGAAAACGTAGATACAAGCAAAGGTACATAGGATGAAACAGAGCCAATGGATTTTAACATAATGGCTACCCTAGACTTAGAGGATGAAGACGTAGAAAACCTTGAACAGTGCACTGAAACAACAACGCAAAGTAAACCAGAAATAGAATGCAATCAGCCAACTAGTCACCTCCCTGACTTCCACATCCATAATGAAAAACTAAAAATCCCATAGCCTTGTGCAGACCCTATAATGCAACATAATGGAAAACCCAGATGTAGGTAAAGGAATGAAAACAAAAACAAGAGTGAACCTCGGTGGGAAATGAGTTTCGATGGGTCCTACACAAGAAGAACTGCTGGGGCAGGAGTGTGGATACGTAACATAGAAAGTGATCACGCAGAGAGCCCTACCTACAACCTGCACTTCAAATGTACAAACAATGTTGCAGAATATGATGCCCTTATCCTAGGCTTGAACCTGTTGAGAAAATTAGGAGCCCATAGGATAACTGTGCATGGGGACTATGAGCTGATTATTAAATAGGTGAATGGTGAATACACAGCGAAACATCCTAGATTGAGAGCTTATAGGAATGACACTATGGATTTATTGAAAACATTTGTTGAATACGAATTAGTGTTTGTTCCTAGGAGTCAAAATGTCATTTCAAATGGATTAGCTTGCCTAGATAGTTCATACCCTAAGACTCCAATCGACTAAAAAATTATCATACAGACCAAATTCAGACTTGTAGTGCCAGATAATGAAAAATATTGGCAGGTCTTTGAGGGGGATAAGAAAATCGAAAATTTCCTGATAGGCAGGAATGAGTTTGAATTTTCTGATTTAGACTCTGTGTCTAGTGACAGCTGCCTAAGTGAGGAACCCTCAGATGAGGAAGAAACTACACCCCACGATATAGAAATAAATGTTTTAAATGAAGAAACTGGAAATTCAACCACGGAGTGTGAAAACGCAGACAGCGAAGAAGTGGAGGTGCTGCAGGCCAAAGATAAGAACATACCTCGAGGTTTGACACCGTTAGAAGATCTTTTTTACTTTGATGATGTGGAAAAAAAGCCTACCATAGAGCATGCGGACTCTGACGTAAAAGAATGCAATATAGGCACAGAAGATAAGCAAAAAATGATTAAATTGGAAAAATCTTTACCCACAGAGATAAAAAAGAAATACGTTAACCTTTTCAAATAATTTATTGACGTATTCGCTTGGAGCTACGAAGATTTAAGGCCTTATGACACAAGCATTATACAACACAAAATACGTTTAAAAGAAAATCAGAAACCCTTCAGGCAGAAACTTCGTAGGATAAACCCAAAACAACTGCTTGCAGTTGAAAAAGAGATTAAAAAGATGTATGAGGCAGGCATAATAGTTCCCGTAAGTTTTTCTGATTGGGTATCAAACTTAGTGGCTGTGAGAAAGAAAACAGGGGAGATTAGATTATTTATTGACTTCAGAAATATCAATAGAGCCTCACTCAAAGAAAATTAACCTTTGCCTAAAATGGAACATGTTCTTCAGAGGGTAGTAGGCTCTAAAAGGATCTCCCTGCTTGATGGTTTTTCAGGTTACAACCAAGTCTTAGTAATCCCAGGAGATCAACTCAAGACAGCCTTTACCACTCCATGGGGTACCTTTAGGTATGTAAAAATTCCCTTTGGACTGATGAACACTGGTGCAACCTTCCAGAGGGAAATGGATATAGCTTTTTTAGATGAGATAGGACACTTCATTTTTATTTACTTGGATGACATAACGGTCTATTCTAAGACTGAAGAAGAACACCTAGAACATCTGAGAAAGGTGTTTGAAAAATGTAGAAGGCTTGGTCTGTCATTGAATCCCAAAAAGACTGTATTTGGGCTGCAAGAAGGTAAAATTCTTGGCCACATTATATCCGAAAAGGGAATCAGGATAGACCCACAGAGAGTTGAGGGAATACTACAAATCACACACCCGAGAAACATCAAAGAATTACAGTCCTTCATTGGGGAAATCAACTTCCTTAGGAGATTTATCCGAAACCTAGCTGAACACCTTAGGAATATGACTAACATGCTGAAGAAAGGTGTGGGAGTTAAATGGACTGTTGGAGCTAATCAATCTTTTGAATTAGTGAAACTTGCACTCACCCAAGCTCCTATTCTAATAAGCCTAGATTTCTCAAAGGATTTCCTGATCTTTTCATTTTCCTCTGAGCATATAGTGGCTACAGTCTTGCTGCATAAAAACACAGAGGGAATGGAATAGCCAATTTCCTTTTTTAGCAAAGCACTAAGGGATGCACCCTTGAAATACAACATAATGGAAAAACAGGCCTATGCCTTAATCAATGCCTTAAAGGACTTCAGGGTGCACATATTGCATTCCCACACCATAGCTTATGTGCCCAACATCATAGTCAAAGATATACTGTCCCAAGACCCAGATGGGAAGAGGGGAAAATGGATCACTATGATCTTAGAATATGACCTTGAGATAAAACCCACCAAACTGATTAAAGGTCGGGGAATAGAACAATTAATGGCTGAATCAAAATTACAAGCCCTAGACATTAACATGGTAAATACCTTGGATGAGAAACAAGAATTTCCTGACCCCACCGTTGAGGAAACGTTTCAGAGCTCTCCTTAGTATTCTGACATTTTTTATGTGCTTACACACCTCAATGCCCCACCTGAACTGTCAAAGACTAAGGCCAGATTCTTGAAGCTAAAATCCAGGAGCTATTGCATATTGAATAATTTCTTATACTGGAAGAGCCCAAATGGGCTATTGCTTAAATGTTTACCTGAAAACGAAGCAGAGAGGATTAAACAAGAATTCCATGCTGGAGAATGTGGGGGCCACCTGAGTTGGAAAGCCACTGCAAAAAAAATACTCAGAGATGGCTACTATTGGCCCACACTCTTCAGTGATATCCATAAGATGATAATTGCCTGCCACAAATGCCAGATTTTTGAAGGCAAAAGAAAACTCCTTCCCTTACCTCTACAACCCATCTCTGTTGAAGGTCTCTTTCTACAATGGGGCCTAGATCTCATAGGGGAGATTCACCCTACTTCTTCTACACAACACAAATGGATCCTAACAGCCACATAATACTTCACTAAGTGGATAGAGGCCATACCCACTAGGAATGCCACAGATTCAGTCATCATTAGCTTCCTAGAAGGTCACATCCTCTCTCGGTTTGGCTGCCCAAGGAAAATAATCACTGATAATTCTACTGCTTTCGAATCCAATAAAATGGTTGAATTTTGTCACATGTATCAAATAGCACTCGGTCATTCAACTGCCTATTACCCTCAACGTAATGTATTAGCTGAATCATCAAACAAGAGCCTGGTGAGCATCATCAAGAAGCTGTTGGAAGAGAAAAAAAAGTCATGGCATAACAAGCTAGTACATTTTGTGTGGGCTGACAGGCTTACAACAAAGAAGTCCATTGGCATGTCACCTTTTCAGCTTGTCTATGGTACGAAAGCAGCATTTCCTACTAGCCTTGGGGTACCAGTGATCAAGCTGGTCCAGGAGATTCAGATAGAAGAAGACAGTATGGTGTGGAGAATAAACCAAACAATTCATCTCCAGCAAACAAGGGAAGAGGTCCACAACAAAGCAGTGAAAGTTCAGGAAAATATTAAGAAATTATTTGACAAAAGAACCAAAGCTTCTGATTTCAAAATTGGGGATAAAGTTCTGAAGTGGGAGTCAAGAAGAGAGGATAAAGGAAAGCACAACAAGTTTGATAGTTTGTGGCAAGGTCCATACATCATCCAGGCCACCGTGGGTCCAAATTACTTCTTCCTACAAGAATTAGATGGTACAGAGCTGTTTGGGGGTCTTGTCAATGGCAATATGCTCAAAAAATACTTCTGTTGATTTACAATTTCCAGTTTCCATTCCCATTGTACATACCATTACAGTTTTTTATTTTCAAGAAAAAGAGAAAATGTTTCAGAAAACAGAGGAAAGGAGGGGTTCGGACATGCTCAAAACATGAACCTCAAAAGTGCAAAAGAATGGCTCCAATATGATAAAAACCTTAGATGAAATGAAGAAAATAAGTGACTCTAATATGCTCAAAACTTGAGTCACAAAGAGAAGAAGGATACTTCAAGTTTCAGATCTCAAGCCTTCACAGTTTTGTTTTCAGTTTTCCACAAATTTTGTCCATGTGCAACTGTTTTTATGCCTTGGACCCAAAGCAAGTTAGACAGTCTAATCCTGGCTTGACTGTTTTTCAGTTTTTGTCGTAGAATATAGAGAAGAAATCTAGTGGACAATTTAATCCCAGCAGATATTACATTAGGTAGAGAAACATATGAGACCAACAATCTAATCTGGTCTCATGGAGCAAAAAGGGTAGATTTAGAATAGGTTTATTTTCCGTTATAAAAATAAATGATGTAAAGGGTCTGCTAGCTCAAATGCACCCTAGAAGAAGAAAAAATGCTAGGATTGTAGTGTGGGTAGGTAGTTTTTTGGGAAAGCTTTTCTGTTGATGTAATGTATTCATATTGTGGCAGCTGAGCTAAAGAAAGAAGGGATGTGTAAAGCAGTAGGCACCTAGCCTACACCAAATATCTATTCTATGAATTCTTGACTCCTTCAAGAAGAAGCCATCCCCATGTGGAGCCACTGTTAGCCCCTTATAAATTCCTTGACAAGCAAGAAAGGGGCTAATTTGTTTTATAAGCCTGCAAGGAATGCATTTCCCTTGAAAACACATCATCCTTGTAGCCTTTTTAGGTCCCCTTCCTTGTGACTATTTCCCTCTACTGTTTTGAGTCAATAGGCCTTGCTGATAAGTAATTATGCTCCTTAAGGCTTTATTCTGCCCTTTATACCCTTGCAAAATGCTTCATTTTCACCCCTTTGTTCCTTTTCTCAAAGTCCCCTTTCTTCCCCCTAAATTCCCCCTTTCTGTCCCAGAAATCCCCTCTAAAACATCCCTACACCCTTTGGTTAGCCAATTTTCCCCTCATTCCCCTATCGTTGCCCTTGGCTGGCCTTAAAATTATTTAAAAACAAGCCAAAAACAATATTTTCTGCATAGTCTGGGCCTAGCCCCTTTCGGCCTAGCCCCCACACCTTCCCCCCATAGAACCATGTGCTATGAATGAGCGCTGGCCAGAAATGTGCTAATCTCCAATGTATATCGAGAGTGTTTCTGACCGATGATCTTTGTAGATCGGGCGTCGATCGTTAAACCCCGCTGTGTTCGTGTTTCCCTCGTTCAAACCCCTGATTGCGCCATCACCGTTCATTTACCTACCAGATCAACGGTTTGGAGTGTACCTGCCCCTGTGGTCCCCGCTGTGCACTATCCATAAACTTGGTGGTATCTATCATACCACTTTTCGGTGGAAGGCAGTATTTTCCCGTTGCCCAGTGATTCCACTCAGCTTGCGACCCATGGATCCTGTACGATTCCAAAACCGCTTGCTCATCGCACGTTATCTTTTGGTACAAGACGTGCAGCGATATGCATATCAGCCGTTAGATCTGCCCTTGTCCATCCAACGGTCATCGCTGAACGAAGCTGCGCAGGGTTTTATTCCATGGCCGCCGTACTCTTGGCCCACCATTCGTCGTCCTCCGCCGCATGTTCAACCGTCGATCTCCTTTGAGATCTGACAGTCCGGATTTTTTTTCCCCACTGTTGGCTTTTCCGTTGTTGCCCAGTCCCACCACATCACCTCCACGTGTGTCCACCGTATGTCTGCCCATCCCATTGCATAAATTCATTCAAAAGGTTGATGTTTATAATGTTTTTACGTATAATTTGCTCCACATTCTGCCAACCTTTCTCCATCTCTGTTCTCTACCATTCCACAACATTTTTCCACCATTTATCTGTAGTTCCACTATCACCCATGCAGACATCCACATCATCCAACCCCATGCATTGTTTTCTTGGCAGGTTTCGTGTTTCGGAAAGGCATAAAACTGCCATGGTTCAGATGTACTACTTTAATGGCGTGTTGCACAGACAAAATTAAATCTGTAAGCTGGTACTACAGAGAAATGCCTGAAAAGGTAGTGGCGGCATAAATATTACCCCAAGACAGTTCAATCTCCGCAAAAGACCTATATGGTGCCATTAAAGCCCAGATTTTGCAGATCAAGAAATGTATGGAGCAGTGGAGAAAAACCAGCTAATGATCAAGGATTTCAGCGTTCGGTATTGAAGGTTTTGATCCTTAATACGGCGGTTTAGAGGCAAAGCACTAGATCAGTGATCCCATGGATCATGCAAAAGGTACAACACGCAGAAATTCATGTATTTCAGGTTTTCAAATCAGCAGACTGTCCCAAAGGACGGAGCGCCCATATCAATTCCAATATTTACCGTGTTCCTGAAGAATTCTTCCTTAACCACAGTCCAAAGCTACTAGGGCATTTGTTTCACAAGCATGGCAGTCCATTCAGTCATTTTGTTTATGCACCAAAGTACTACACAGTACTGTAGTCAGAGTACATTAGAGTCATATCAAAGTAATCTAAAGTCTGAAGAAGATCATTCGTTCACCCAAAGAACACCAGATATTAATGCACATGATTTATAGAGGGTGGGTTTCATCCTTCTTCCTCTTCTGGAGGTTTAATTCTGCATTTAGTTCTTCACCTACTTTCCCTACTCCTCTGGAGCTATAAATTCAGAAAGAAACTCATTGTAAAGGTTGTTTATTAGTTATCAGAGAACTGCAAGTAGTTTCTTTTGAGACACAGTCTCTGTGTAAAGTTGTAAGATAGGCTGAGGAATATGATTTCAGACTAAGTATTCAGTTATTGGCAATGTTGTACTTGATTGGTATTGCTATTTAATATGACAAGCACATTTCTTTGGATCCTCATCTGAAGCAGTGGTGATGTTTTCCTATCTTTGTGTTTACATTCATTTCGTTTCGTTTCTACTGGCTTGCATTAGGATATTGGCATAGGATTTACCCTTGTTAGGTACCCTATGTTTCTGCTCTCCTTGCCATTGATTTTTTTCTTCTGAATGTATTATCGAAGAAATGATTTCAATTGGTTTAACTAGTGTAGTGGACGTTATTGCCTGCTCTTTGATGTATGAATTAAATGAATTCAGTTCTTAGATGTTTCTTGTTATGGATTTAGTTGGAAGATTTGGGAACACTGGGGATTAGAGTTAGCCCTGTCCACTAGGATCCTTGTGTGACCAGCTGGTCTTTAACTTTGTGCTTTGAAACTGTGTTGTATCCTCCTCTCTTATCATTCCATATCACACAATCATCTTTAAAGATCCTATGTTTTAGATCACTAGCCCAATTGAATGCTTGCCTATTTATTAGAAATAAAATCCTTTCCTGACTCCATTGCCCAATGGTTTTGAATATTTCCTGGAATACTTCACCTCTACCTTTTTCCCCTTTGCTCATCCTTGTCTTACATTGAACCCTTCTTTCCTGATAACCAGCAACCAAATCAAAACAAATCAAACAAACAAACCTTGTGCCTATAACTAGCCTAACATCTTAAAATTCGAGCTTCAAAGACATATACACCTTTTATATAACATAGAGAGATCCCTCTCTAGACCCAGGAGGGCTAGATACTGAGGTATGAAAGTGGTTTGATGTTGTCTCATATTTTGGTATTACCAACCTTGCGAAAACATGGGAACCCCAATAGACCCCACCCGCTCAAATGAACGCACAAGGGAGAAAATGACAAACAGGTCACATGAACATGCACAAGCCACATGGGAAGTCACAACTTAGCATTTTTTATATGGCCACCCTCAGACAACCTGACCCCGTGACCCTCCCGAACATATTTCGTTGGGCACCGTTGCACGACCTAATGACTGATCCGACCAGCTTGAACGTGTTTCCCTGGGAGCCTCACATTACCGAAACCTTCACACGAACTCATGATCGACCCAACCAACTTGAACGTGTTCCCCTGGGACACTCACATGACCAGACCCAAATTGACCATCCCGAAGGCATTTCCTTGGATGCCCTCACACGGCACGACCCGACCTAACCCGCCTGAACGTGTTTCCTTGGGTGCCCTCACACGACCCGACCTGACCTAACCTAGCCTGAATACAACGAAAGGGTTGTAGTTGGCATCGAAGCTTAGACATTATATTGGTTGGTCTCATTAAAACATTGGCAGGGGCAAGACATTGGTGAATGGTCAAAGCTGCATAACAAGAAATGGCAAGTTTGTAAGAATGTCAAGGGAGGATTTTTCAAAATTTGTACAGGTTGAGGTGTATGAGATAAGAGCACCATGGATTCATGTTGAGCTTGAAGTCTTGGAGGAGAATGTTGAAGTAGAGCTTCTTCGACTTGGTTGGGTAGTGGAGCAGGATGGCGTTGCATATTGTGATGAAGAAGAAGAATCTGAGACATGTGAAGAAGAGGATCTATTCTTGAAAATTAGGGGGTTAAATGGGTTTAGGGTCGGGAATTATGGTTTAAGGGGTTAGGGGTTAATTTTTTAGAGGTTTAGGGTTTAGGGGTTTAAATGGGTTAGGGGTTAGGGGTTAAGGTTTTAGAGGTTTAGGGTTTAGGGGTTAAATGGGTTAGGGGTTTAGGGGTTGGGAATTGTGGCTAAGGATTCAAGCTCCATGGAAAAATCTAAAGTCATCAAAAACCTTAATGGTTTTGAAGAATTTTCTAAAATACACATCCTAATGGACAAACCCCATTGGATATAGGATTCCAAAGTTGTATTTGTAGCAACTAGTTCATCTTGAAAGGTGGAGGGAACTAAACACAAAGTGGAAGGAAAAAATGTATTGATTAAAATTTAAGACTAATTGTGGAAAACTACCCACCAACCTGTAGAGTAGCTCTAGAGGAGTCCTCGAGATACCAATTAGGAAAATTTTATTTAAAAGGAAAAAAAAACAATTGATGCACAAAAAAAATGTTCTATCAATAGATCAAGAAAGAAATTAAAATATGTCATTACAAAGCTGACCTTGTGTCTATCATATTCCCTTTATTGTACTAAATTTCCATATCATGAACTCACATCAAGGAATTAATCTTCAATTTATGTCAACATACTCCATTTATCAATGGCCAGTATACTTATAATGTTACATGGATTAGACTGCACAAAACTGGGATTGTAGATCCTTCCATGATAAATTTGGTTTCTTAGCTTACAATGTAGTCTAAGTAATGGTTCATTTTTTTCATACCTCGTTATGAATTGTTCGAGGTGTTTTCTTTTATACTGTGTTTCCTTGGGCACCCTCACAGTACAACACGAATCGATCTGACCCGACCCGACCCACCCAAACGTCGAAGGCATGAGGGAGAAAATGGAAAATGGGTCACAAAAACGTGCACAAGGCACACGGGTAGTTGAAAATTAGTATTTTTTATATGATCTCCCTCACACAATCTGACCTGAACATGTTTCATGTGGCACATAACATGGAACGACCTGACTCGCCTGAATGCGTTTCCTTGGGCACCCTCACATGACACGACTCAACCTGATTCACCCGAATGAATTTTCCAGGGCTCCCTCATACAACCCAACTAGACCTAACTCGCTCGAACGTGTTTCCTTGGGCACACTCACATGACATGACTTGACCCAACCCGACTGGACGCATTTTCTTGGGCGGCCTCACGTGACACAACATGACTGGACTCGACTAAACCTGCCCAAATGCGTTTCCTTGGGCACCCTCAAATGACCTAACAGTTTTGATCAACGACTGTCAATGATGTCAACCCAAGCAGCACAAGGGGCTACCCCAATATTGCATGGGAATTTTGACCTACCAAATTACTATATTCTAGGTCAAGAATTCCTTTTAAGTTTTCTTCTTATCGAGATGTTTCCGTTGATATATGGCACGCCACGTAATTTTTCACGGTTTGAGAGATATTCATGTTTGAAGTTTGTAACCCCAGTTAGTCGACTAAAACCCCATGGGGTTGTGGCATGGGTCATTGAAAATTCATAATTAATATTTTTTAAGCCCCTAAATTCCCTCCCACATTCACTTGTTGGAGCCCCTCTCAACCTAAGCATTTATATAAATTGTGATCCTCATATCCTCCTTATGCAAGGGATTTCATTATCTGAAACAGGTCATTGTGGAATTTCACTCTAACTTTTTTTCTATTAAGGTTCAAAAGCTTAAATTTTTATGAATCGAATCCAAAATCCTAAGGAAGCTCCTATAAAAATTTCAAATCAATGTGCGCAACATTTTCGGAGATATGATCTGTGGAATTCAGTGTTTTTGCAAGCTCCTGAAATTCATCTCAAAGAAGTGACCTTGGTAAAATCGTCATAACTCTCTCTCTGAGTATCATATTGGAATTCTGTAAAAAGTGGAAGATATTGAACATAATTTTTTTTCTTCTTTATCAATTTCAGATCCGAATGAAGAAACAGTGACACGTGGCACGCCATACAAGTTCGCTATAGTGAAACAATCCATAATTAGGCATTGTGAGGGATTGGGCATAAATCTCCCTTAAAGAATCCAAATTGGGTCAGACCTATGGCATTGGAAAGATGACTCAAAGTATTACTACAGGACTGAAAATCACATATTCAGCATCTTAAATAACATAGATACACTAGATTCAATATCAAGCTCCTAGAAGGCAAGAAAAAGCTAGATCATGTGTTGTCATGAAAAGAGCAAAAAACAGCAAGAAGTTCATCACAAGGGTATCATGAAAAGAGGAGAAACTAAGGTGTAGAATAGCAGCAAGAAGTTCATCACATAAAGTCTTCAAGTGGGCAGCACTGCATATAGTCACTGTAAAGGTATCATTGTACTAAGTCATTGTAAATACATTATTGTAAAAAATTGTACTAGTGTCTATCTGCCAAGAGTTGAACAGGTAGTGCCAGGAGGTCTAGGGTCATCATTAGGTGGTTGTGTCATAGTTGCGTTTTTGGTCTAATGTATATTCTTCTTCTACATCATTCTATATCATTGTAAAGTTTACCATTTTCCCTGGTATGGCAGTCCATTCTTCTTTTATTCTTCTATAGGGTGCTAGGGTGGTGCTAGGGTGAGTCGTAGCTCATTGGGTATTGGGGCATCTGTTTAGTTGACTACTGAAGAATCTCGAGCATTGGAGCGTCCATCCAGTGGGAGATGGATAAGAATGATTTTCTATGTTCTAGGACGTTGGAGCTTTATTTTCAATTGGAGTTGAATATTAGATAATTATTAGAAACAAATTAGGTGGTTTTCGTCCTGGAGTGGGTTTCCACCTTAAAAATTGTGTGCATTTGTGTTCCTTTTGTTTGCTACTATCATTGTACAAACATTGATAATAATTGAAGATTAACTAATGCTCTAATTGAAAGGAATACTAATTCACCCTGCCTCTCAGTATTTCCAACACACATAACACGACCCGAACACGTTCCTTGGGTGCCCTCACATGACTTGACCCAGACGCATTGATTAGGCGCCCTCGCGTCACCTAAAACAACTTGACCTAGATGCATTCCTTGGGTGCCATCACACAACTAGACCCGACCTGACTTACCCGAATGTACTTCCTCAGGCGCCCTCACATGGCACAACCCAACCCAACCTGACTCGAGCCGCCCGAGCGCGTTTTTGTGGGTGCCCTCACATGACTTGACCTAACTCGACCAGACCTGACCCAGTTTTCTCGAACACATTTCCTTGGGGGCCCTCACATGACACGAACCAACCCAACCCACCCGAATGCACGGTTTACTTGGGCGACGTCACACGGCACGACTCGACTTGACCAACCCGACCCGACCTGCCCAAACGTGTTTCCTTTTGCACCCTTAGAGTACGACATGACTCGACCCGAGTTGACCCAAATGCATTTCATTGGGTGCCATCACACGATCTGACCTGACCTGACCTTCCCGAACATCGAAGGCACGAGGGAGAAAACAACAAATGGTTTGTACAAACATGCACAAGGCACGCGATTGGTCATAACTTAGTATTTTTGATATGACCTCTCTCACATGATTTGACCTAAAGGCATTTCATATGGCACTGTCACATAGCATGACACGACCCACCCGAACGAAGGGTGCACAATGGAGCAAACAGAAAACATATTGCAAAAACATGCACACGCAACACGGGTGGTCACAACTTATCAGTTTTTGTACGACCACCCTCACACAACTTGACCCAACCCAACCTGACCTGCCCAAACATGTTTCCTTTAGCAGCCTCACATAGCATGACCTGATCGAACCCAACCTGACCCACCCGAACATGTTTCCTTGGCTGCCCTCACACGACCCGACACGACCCAACCCAAAGGAATTCCTTGGGCACCCTCACATGACCCGACCCACCCAAACATGTTTCCTTAGGCCCCCTCACAGTATGACATAACCCGATCTGTCCTGACCTAAACGCGTTTCCTTGGGTGCCATCACATGACTCGACTCAACCCACACGACCATGTTTCCTTGGGTAGTCTCACATGGCATGACTCGACTAGATGCAACCCTAACCGCCGAAATGTGTTTCCTTGGGCGAGCTCAGATGACCTGATCACACGACTCAACCCAGATGCGTTCGTTGGGTGCCCTCACATCAACCATCACAACTCGACCCATACACATTCTTTGTGTGCCCTCACATGACCCGACATGACCCAACCTTAACGCGTTCCTTGGGCTCCCTCACAAGACTCGACCCAACTTGACTCGCCCAAACAACACATTTCCTTGGGCACCCTCACACGGCATGACCTGACCCAGCCCAACCCGAATGCATTTACTTGGGTGCCATTAGATGAAAAAGTTGCTATTCCTACACTTTTGTCCTAAACATCGCACTTCTGACACCTTGTTGCAAAACGTCACACTTCAAATGCTTTCCCTAAATCTCACTATTTCGACGCTTTTGTCCTAAATGTCACACTTCAGGCATTTTTTTCCTAAACGGCTCACTTCCGATGCTTTTTTCCTAAACATCGCACTTCCAACGCTTTGTCCCAAAACATTGCTATTCTGACGATACCCTTAAACGTCACTATTTCGACAATACTCCCTAAACATTGCTAGAGCGATGCTTGTTGGCAAGATTAAAAATTTTGAGAAAATTTGGGGAAATTTCCAACAATACGTCGAAATTGTCGGAACTAAAGTGTTATAAAATTGATCATATGTAGTCGTGACACATTAGACGAAGCAAAAGGTCTTGGTTAAAAAGGGTATCAAATTCAACCCAGATCATTTGCTCAATATAGCACATACAACAACACATGATCATCAAATTGTCAAAACCCATATAACCATGACATTATAATTCATTAGTTGAGCACTTCATTGTTGATATAACTCAACTCGTGAGTCCTCACCTTGCTATTCTTAGTGAAGCCATCACCTTTTGCACCATACTACTGAATGTTAAACGTGGTACCGCTAGAATTGGAATTGTCTCCTTTACCTAAAAGGCTCTGTATTGAACTCCCGTTCAGGAGCCCAACTTAAATAGATTAATAACTTAAATATTGGTAGGTGAAAATCTATCTATATTCATTTTAAATTTATGTACAAATTATTTTAAATTTTGAATATTAAAGATTATTTTGAATTTTGAATATTAAAGGTAGTTCTATTTACATTTACATAATAATAATGACTAAATAGTATCATCACTCCTTATTAACTAAAATATAATGAATTTTAATAATTATATTAACATAATAAATATATTATAATAATAAAATAATATTAGATAATATTAATTTATTAATATTTAACATAATAATATTAAATATTATAAAATCCATGATAAACATAAAATATTATAATTAATAAATATTTTTCTTGATTATTTGAATAATATTTTAATATTAAATACGAGTAATATTAATATTAATGTTATTAATAACATTATTAGTAACATTTAATATGTTGAGCTATAAAACACATAATATAATATATCATCTAATAATGTTACAATTGACGCCTATATTAATATGATTAAAAATCATAATATTATTATCAATTTGCATATCATTAATAATAATATTTAAGTAAATAATATTTTTAAAAACATGATCAACCATGAATAGCCATGGTCGTCAGTCAATATCTCTATTGTTATAATTGTCAAATATGGTCAACGATAATTAGCATGGTTGAATGGTCAACCATTTTCAACCATGCTCATACATGGTCAACCAAGATCAATCAAATTCACTAATTTCAACCAAAAATGTCAACATTAATGTCAACCAAGATCAATCACATTTACTAATCTCAACAACAGTAAGCATGGCATATAATTGTTTATGGTAAAACCATGGTTGACCATCAACAACCACTGTCACAATGGAAACCATAGTGAAATTAGAGTGAACTATAGTCAAAGCATAGTCAAAATATGGTTATGTATAGTGAAACCATTTTGAAACCATTGTCACCTACCATCAATGATATCCAACAATGGTTCAACTTAGTCAAATCATGGTCAAACATTGATCATTCATAATCAAACAAAAATTTAACCGCAATCAACCATGGCTAAGAATAGTCAAGCCATAGTCAAAACATAGTCAATGATGTTTACTATTGTTGTTATGAATGTTTGTCTATGTTTGGCTACATTTGAGGGACAAAAATCATCAGCTTAAGTCAAATAGATTTTTATTTAATTTTATTGATATATATTAATAACTATACATAGCCAAACACATTAGTGAAACATATACAAGCATACTCAAACCAAGTCAACCAATAGTCAAACATAGTCAACAATAATGGCTAATCAAGGTCTATATGGTCCAACCACGATCAGTCCTTGTGAACCATATCAAACCGTGGTTAGTCGTTATCAACTGTGATCAACCTTGGTTAACCATTGTCAACCATGAGTAACCATAATCAACTAAGGTCAACCATGGCCAATAATGGTCAATGATGTTGAACGAAGCTTAAACATGGTCAACCAAGTTCATCTAAGATAAACATCCTTAGAATGGTTAACCAATGTTAGCCATGGTCAATCATTATGAACCATGATAAACTATGGTCAAGCAAGATCAACATGGTTAGAATGGTCGAACATTGTTAATCATGGCCGACCCTTCTCGACCATGGCCAATTATGATCAAGCATGGTCTAATATAATGGTCAAACATGATCAACCACGCTCAGACATGGGAAACAATGATTAAAATCCATCAATCATGGTCAACCATGGTCAACCAAGGTCATCCAAGATAAACACAGTTTTAAAGGTCAACCAAGGTCGACAAAGGTCAACCAAGGTCGACAAAGGTCAACCATGGTTGACTTTAATCAACCATGGTAAACCAAGGTCGACGAAGATAAACAAAGGCCAACCATGCTCAATGTTGTAATGAGACAAATACTGTCACAAATAACTTTTATCTTCCATTTCAGGAACCATTTCAGGAATATTTTTGTTGTTGCTTTGTAAAAGTTCCTGAAATGGAAGATTTTTGTTGTTGCTTCGTAAAATTTCTTGAAATGATCTCTTTTGTTACTTTGTAAATATTTTTGTTATTTATTTCAAATGTAAAGATTTTTGTTCTTGCTTTTGTGTGCTTTATTTATATTCTTATAAAAAAATCATTAATACCTTATATAAGCAAAGGAAAGTTCCATCATTACTGGGGCCTATCACAGTAACATCTTTGAAAGCTATTGTACATGGAAGTTTGTTGGCTAACAATGATTTTTTTTTTTTCAAGAAACTCTATGAGAGCCATGGCTTGATTAGTGATAATCCTTTAGTGATGTATGATAAATCTGGTTTCTATTTTCCCTTGGGATTTAGGAACTTCAATGCATATTATCAGAGATTCTACGAGGATTTTAAATTTATTATAACTCACAACTTCCGCACTACATCTAATACTTCAAACGCGTCATCGTCACAGAATATGTGTTCCTATTGCATGCGATAAAGTTTGGAGTTATTTATTTAATCCTTTAAATTTGAAGGTCCTAAATGCATGCATGTTGTTTTCGGGTCGAAATCCCATAAATGAAGAGGTTTTCATTAAAGGAATCTGGGTTTTCTTCCTGGGTCAAAAATAAAACTTTGGTTGCTTCTTGGATATTTAATATATAATGTAATTCTTGTAATTGAACTTTAAATTTTTAGATGCATTCTTGTCTAATTTTCCTTCTATATTTATTCTTTTCAGTTAGAAATACATTTTGGAAAATTTATTGCATGATGAAGTATGTAACACACTTTTTAGCATATCATCTTCCAAAGAAAGAGAAAAAAAAATTAATTGTACAAGATTTAATTGTTTTCCTTTTAATTGTACAACCTTTAATTGTTTTACTTTTCATTATTTTTTTCTACATGACAACTTATGTATTGTTACAACATATTTCATTATTAAAGATGACAACTTCTCCATCACATATGATAACCTTTCACCATTCAATTTGATTGAAATTATTGAATTTCCTTCATCTTCCCCAACTGTTCACCATGTGATCAATTAAATGGTTGTAACAAGAGGTTGGAGTCCCTAAAAATATTTTTTTTATCCGAACTGTCTCACTATTTCTAATTGAAATTACACTTAACATGGTTACTCATTTTTTTGAAGTGACCGAAAGGTCTCACTATGCCTTTCAGGATGCTTGATAACCTAAAATTTGCTTCATTTGAAAATATGTTAATGATCAAATGATTTATTTTCTCTTATTTTTATTTGACTCTAAAAAAAAAAGTTTATTTAGAAAGAAGTCATTATCTGTAGCTTTATGCTAAAAGAAAAACACAGTCCTCCTATACTTGTTCCATAAAAACATTTGATCTGTTACAATAGTTAACAGAGCAACATAAACACTTCTACCAACTATAATAATAATATTACTGTCAATATTATAATATTAGTGTCAATATCTACCGAATACATCATTCAAAGGATAGTGTTGGTTCATATTCTTACAAATTGTAGATGCTCCTCTAAAAAAATTTCTTCTACAATCCCCATCACTGATCCGAATTTATGCAGGAACGAAACAGAATAAACATATAGCCATAAATAAAAAGATGCAGTGGAAAAATCACTTCATTTCATTAATATCAAAGAACTGAAATTTTCTTACAGACATAATGGAAATAAACTAGTTAGGGTGCTGGTAGCTATCTCTCAGAAGAGATGTGGTGGCTACAGGCCTCTTAATTGAGTTAAAATGAGGCTCAACAGCTTATTTATTATTTATAAACAATGGGAAATCCTAAACAACCAAAACCCTAACCCTAGGAGATGAAGCACCAAAACTATTGGCCCCGTTAGGATAAATTGTTGTTTCAACTTCCCGGGGACGTAACTTTGGCATATGATCTCCATTTGACGCCTACCATACCTCGTTAGAAATATATATCCGAGGACTACAAATTTTGAGTGAGAAACATCAGTCCATGGACCCATATTGCTCCTCTTTTTCCCAAAA
>JAXQQM020063503.1:0-57500 GCA_034641835.2 Pinus albicaulis
ATTCCCTTCATTTTCATACTCCTTCATTCTTGTCTCTTCTTGAACACATCTCGACAGTACCTCGTTAAAGTCGGGTATCACATTATTAATTATTGTATTTAGGGAATGTGTGTTGAACATACCATTTGGATGAGAACCCTCCAAAATTAAATTTGGAGTTCATCTCTTGATACATTCTTAAATACAATGGCAGCCAGTTTTTTTTTTCTTGATCTTGATGAAACGGAAAATACGATTGAATAGACTCATCCCTACCTTTCTTCAGATTCTTCAATTGATTCTTGAAGAATAGGACTTGATTCGCATTGTTGGCCTTGAACATGTGGACCAAATTATCATACATCTCTTTGGATGTTCCCAGCTCAGAGACGTAGGCAACCAGACTCTTGAGAATTGAGTCTCTGATCATCAACTTTGCTTTGATCTCCCCCTTCTTATACTTTGTTTTGGCGACAACAGTTGCAGTGGATGGAGGCTCTTGGATTTTACCCTGCACATAGTCCATGACATCTTGGTCTTCCAACATAATATCCAATGTCATCTACCAAGCATGGAAGTCATCCTTCCCAGTCAATTTGTCATCAACCTTGAAGCCATTGTAGTTTGAGGAACCCATCCTCTTCTTCGGTGATTGCTACAAATCAG
The DNA here is from genome assembly GCA_034641835.2 of Pinus albicaulis. Classification (NCBI taxonomy): domain Eukaryota; kingdom Viridiplantae; phylum Streptophyta; class Pinopsida; order Pinales; family Pinaceae; genus Pinus; species Pinus albicaulis. Next base: position 646 of record JAXQQM020063503.1, read on the forward strand.
GGCTTTGTCTTCATGTTAGCTCTGATACCATGTTAATTTATATAGATGTTCTATGCTTGATGCAAATTTAATTTCTCTTCAATATTAGGCGACAATCACATAAACAATAAAGTAAAATGCTGATAAAACATACCAGTAGATCGACAGAAGATAAGCCATAAATATATAAGTGTGTTGGCGAGTTACGGCGGTCAACAGGATGCTTCAACCAGCAAAGTCTCAATATGGTCAGCCAACCAGAAATGTCACACAACCATCTAGGACAGCCAAATAGTCAACTCAAAATTCAACCCAAAAGTCAACGCTGTCACTCAATGGTCAACGCAAACAGCAGCAGCATCTAGGTCAACGCTGAAAAATAAAGTCAACGTCTTGCCTCAGAAATAGTGCCAGAAAATGCATATTAGGGAAATCGATATTTTGGGAGAGTTTTGGGTTGATTTGACCTTGCGTTAATGAGTCCATGTGTGGATCAACTTTACTTTTACTGAAACCTAGACAATAAAAAATTATTTATATTTCCCAGTGGCTGAGAGAGAGAATCAGGCCAATCGAACTCTCCAATCTGTTGGATGTGAGAGAAGAATGTGAGATCAAGTTGATGAAGTATCATCAACATTTGAACATATAAGAAGCTTTGAGATTATTAGTACATTTGTGGGCACATATGACAACAAGGCCGACACACTTATGTACCAATATAAATTTAATTTAAGAATAATCATTACCATATGATCTAGATGATATTTAGATCAATCACCTCCAGAAGAGATAAATAAAATGTGGTATCTTCATCGGAAAAATACAACATAGTTTGGACCCTGGTTATTCAAGACAACAACCTTCACAACAACTCCCTTTTTTGGTTGATACCAGACGGATGACAGTTCTACCTTCTCCCTTGTGATTTTTAATGACATCTACCTAATAATCCAAGACTCATGGGGGGAAGTGCCTCTCATCAGCCCAGTAATTTGGGAAGTGGTGTGAGAGACCCTTAATAACTACAATGGAGACTCATTGTACACAGTAACTCTCTGCCTGATTCATGTTGTTAAGGCAGTCTGGATCAGGTAACAGTTGAGTTTTACCTGCGGGTGACTTTAGGTGGAGTGGAAATTAGAAAGATGCCGGCTCACTCTCAATCAATTCCTTTTCATTATTTCTTCATAGATCAACAGATCAATGCAGGGATGACAGAGATGGTACAGGTTGACAAATGGATTGGCAGGTGGATTTCTCCCTAGTTGAAAGGGAGTGTTAAAATTGGAAATTGGGGCCAAAATCTGCCTTGGAAAACTTATATGATGGAGATGATATATTTATTGGATTCCTCTTTCTGAGAGGTGCAATATTGATCTAAATATCATCTTGTTTGGATGAGCAGAAGTGTGATTTTGAATTTATTTTCTCACACATGTGGAAATTGTCAAGGTCTGCCATAATCTACTGTAGGCTCCTGAAGCCCCAATAGATGTGTCTCCACCCTCAAATAATTGTATAAATAAGAGATACCCTCCCCTAATTTGGACATCATATGATTACAAAACATTCTCTCTCCTCTCTTGATTTGGTCGTACAACAAGGAGAAGCTCTCCCTCACGTGTGAAATTAGAAGGCTAAAAATTGCAAGAGGATTTCAGGACTGTTTTTAGGGCTGATTGTAGGAGCATTGACCAGCGTTGACTGAGGGTCAACACCTCTCTTTTGATTGTGGTTTCAGGTAGTTCATCCGATTTCTTGAGGCCACATTGGATGGCACATATCCCGAGGCATTTGGAGAAGTTTGACTGAAGTTGACTTCAGCATTGAATTCTATTTTGACCACAGAAATTACAGCAGCATTGACTGGGTTTGACTTCCCTATTTTTGGATAACTTTCTCTCTCCTGGAAGACCGAATTTGTTTTTTGTTTACCGAGATGCATAGAGGAGGATTTATTGTTGATTTTACCAACATTGTCTTTCTAGTTAGGGCTTCTGGTTAACTGCTATTTGTTGTTGTTATCATTATTTCAGGGCTGATTTGACAGTGTTGGGCATGTAATTATGTATTTTGTACTCTCTCTCCCTCTACTGAATTATTGAATAATAATAAGAATAATTTGATCAAAGGGTTTTCCCTACATTGGGGTTTTTCCTTGGCATCCGCCAAATAATGTGTATTGTCTTGGCTTGTCTTATGCTTATTTTTTTTTGTTCTATCTGCATCTACCATCAATGTTAATGTGATTGCTAATCTGGAAATTGATATTGGGATAATAAGGAAAATTGAAGTTAATTTCTCTTAAGCATAGAAAATACCATTGTTATCTAAAATTGACACTACTCCTTGGAAATCAGGAAAACATCCACCATAAATATCAAATCAGAATAAAATGAGCTCTTAAAAATTAAAGAAGAAATGAAAAAACCCCTAGCATAACCCCTAGTATAAAGCACTAAATAAGTAATCCATATAATCAGGATCCAGATTCTCTAATTAAAGAAGATAAGTAAACTAACTGACATAAATATTAGAAAAAATTTAGTTTTAAACATTTAACTTTCTAATCCACCTAGGTAAAAAATAGCAGAAACCTAGAACAAATCCATTCACAGTTGGGAAAAGATGTCAAGTTTTCAGAGTATGGCTAGAGATCACAATTCAGCTTAGCCCTGCTACTAAAGCAAATTCTGACTCCCTGATGGAAATTAAAACTTAGAAACAAAAAAACTTCAAGGAGTTGCTGCTGAAGCAAAGTCTGACTCCCTAATGACAAGTCAAACTCAGGAACAACAAACCTAGAAGTACTCATGGGTTATAACCTGAATTGCAAGTAACTTGTGGGTTATTCACTACCTGACAAATCCAACTTTTGGGAAGATGGTGAAATCACCGGCATCAAACTAAACACAAAAAAGGAGATGAAAAATCCTCATTCTTGACTAATTTTTTCTACCAAGTTGTTGCAAGGTCTGATTCCAACTCTTGCACTCCAGCCTCACTGGGTCCTTTTCCAAGCTCAAATTTTTAGCGTTGATTACATTATACCACACAAATGTATTGTGTGCAAGAAATGTATTCCACTTAAATTTGAAAAATATTTTCAATTTCTCCCATATTCATGAGATTATCAATCTCATCAGAAGAATTTCAAATGCCTTTGAAAAAATAATTCCACCCAATTGCCTTAAAATGACTTGTAAAAACGAAACCAGATTCGTGTTAAGAACATCACACATACATATTACAGACCAACAAGTTTCTTCAAGAGACACTTTCTAAGGCCATGCACTATTTATGAGGCCTCTACTTGTATTGATTAGCTTGTTATCCCCTTCCTATGGAGAGCACAATGTAAGGCTCATAGACCTTTTTTTTAAATTTAAATTTTATTAAGAATCTACAAATATCTTCCTTTAATTTCCAGTTTACATATGTAATTTGTCGCTATTTTGGTTGCAAATTGATGTGGTATTTTGAGGAAATTTATTCTTGTTGAATCGCAATGATCTTATTTTTGTGTTAATAGAAAGAAACTTTGGGATCAACAGTTTTTGAAATTTTTTTTGGAGATCATTCCATCATAATTAAAGCAATCGTGCCACCAAAAAAGGGTAAAAAAAAGGGATTGCAGTCGACCGGGGTTCAAGCCCGTGGGAAAGAAAAACATAATGAAAATTAAATTTTTTGCACAGAAAATATTATGGCCCAAAAACAAAAACTATAAAGAGTCAATTCTCAAGAAATTAATACATAAAATAAATAAATTGAATACTAGCCTCAAAATGAGCGAGATTCAAAATAGTCTAATCTATGTGAGCAGTGCATCTGAATAGAGAGAGTACGATGATCCATGTGAAGAAGAGCATTAGAATGTAGATCATCCACACGCCAAGATACATAAGCCATGATGTTTTCCTATTCAAATCCAGCGGAGGCATCGTTGCACCTTCCTCAATAGATGAATTGATCAGATGAAAAATGATCTCCTAATTTTCCCTCTTTCTCTCTTCTTAGAATGATACAAAATACCTCCTTCTGATTTAACTAATCTAAAGCATATGTATTGGTTTGGAACTAATTTTAGTAAATATAAAGAAACTAACGACAATGAATTTTCTTTAGCTTTTAGCTATTTTGAGTACCATTATAACCAGTTTCAAATGAAATTAGAGTACCATTTTTAGTTTAAAATGAAATTATTTTTTATACCTCTATAGCATCTCATTATAAGGATTCAAAATTAGATTCCCTTGGATTTTCCTTTCAAATCTTTAAGATTTCAAATCCTTCAGATTTCAGTGGACAAGCTATGTGTCTTGAAAACAAAGAAATAAAATAAATAAAGGTCCTTAAAAAAAATGAGGGTTTATATGTTCAAGGCATCCTTTAAGGTCACTTGTGTTTTATCAAACATGAAAGAATGTTGTGATATTAATAATCAACACATCTCTGGAAACTCCCAACTCATGTGATATCAAAGCAAGGGGTGAAATGTAAAAGGACTTATTCACTATATTCACACATGTTAGACTTAAATCTTAATTGGAATTTTGAATTCTTTCGTGTCACATATTAGGACTCAAGTGAGATAATGGAGTAGTTTGTGAGTGGTCTTGGTGACATAGTTTGATGGAAATTATATTTAAACCTATATGCCTTCTTGGTAAGAACTTCTCATTGTCTATGGATTTTTCTTTAGAACTTTTATCTTATGGTAAAGGTTTTGATGGTTTTGCAATACCCTATAAATGTTTTATTTTGGACAATCCTATATTTTTTGTGATATCTAGGTTCTAGGTGTTTGTGGCCTTGGGATTCTTTTCGGTTGTTTGGACTAGTTGTTGGACTCTACATACCATACCTTGCCTACCCTACTCTATACCCCTAGTGCAATTCTTGTTTTCAAGTACACCCTAAATAAATATAACGATTATTTTCTAGGACTCTCATTTTTGGGCACTTCATAGTTCCCTCTGCATTGGGAAATATTTGTTAAATATATACTAAAGTAAAACCCAGGAATTTAATAGAGAGTTCTATAGAAATGAAGAATCTATAAATCAAATAGAATCTCAATTTTCTTAGTAACCACCAAGGTTTGTGAAAACAAACATCAATGTATTTATCAACATGCCTTGGTCATGGACACCCTATTTTAACAAAAGTAACAAATAAAAATGTTAGAAATAGAATATTTTCATGCTAAGAAACATGGTTTTGAATAATGATAAAAGCTCACACGTAGCTTCATCTAACCACATAATTTTAGTCAATTTAGCTCAATAAAACCTCAACAAAGAAAACAAAACACATCAGATAACAAAAGACATGGACCTAGGCAATAAAAATTCTCACCCTACCAATAGTAAACAAGATGAAGCCATCAAAAAACACATCTTTAATTAGTTTCCATGCTTTGTAAATTAATATTAGGAATCAATTTAGAGTGTCTAGTAGCAAGAAATAATTATTCGGGTCTAAAATGGGGAGAATTGATTGTTATCATCCCCACCTAAATTCAACTCCCACAAGTGAGATGTTGAGCTCCAAACAAGTATATTGTAAGAATGGCCTTGAACCCCATGTTGCAGAGTCTTGAGCTTTTAATAAATATATTTTACTTTGGGTATCATTCTAAAAATGAGAAGAAGTACCTAGTGAGTTTCTTGGGGACATGTATTACATAGTATAGTACAACAAAGGATGGTTTTGAAATTTTGTTTTTGGCATATTTTGTTTACTTGCATTGTAAGTATTATTCAATGATGATAAGTGTGTTCAAAAGAATTGCATGAATTCCATGATAGCAAATAGAGACACTTTTGGAAGCTGACACGTCAAGAAAAAATGAATTTTGTAGGATGCTCTAGGGTTTCTCTCTATAATTTTTTGTTTGGCATTGTCATTGGTTATGAGTATGTGGCATACAAGGACTGAAGGAAAATATTTGTTGTCAGCAAGCCCACTACACTCCATGGAAATGGACAATGGATGCTTTGGTTTTGGTTCTCTGAAGAACGAGTGGCACTTTGATATATTTTTCCCTTAGACTCCACATATGAGTGACAGCTCTGCCTCATTAAATATTCCCTCATTTTGGCTCTAGTAATGTCAGGTGTCATGGTACAAAATTTTTACATTTCTTCCAAAGTTTGTTTGTCTAACAAGGGCTCATTAAGCCTAGGGAGCTTGCAATGGGAAAGATCTATACTAGGGTCTAGGGTCTAAACTTTGTTTTATCTATGTCACATGCTTATTCATTTGCCCCACCATATTTATTATGGATTTCATGGTAATCCCCCACTCCCAAAACTATGGTATGGATGAAAGGTAGACTGAAATGGAAAACCAATATTTTTTGATATTCATAAAAAATATCAATGGGAAGTCTTCCCTATTCTGGTCCAGGTATTCATAATTGGTGGAAATTTTGTAACAACACATCAAGAATAATATGGGCATCTGTGAAAAGTCTCAATGAGTTTTCTTTGGAGGGAAGATAATGTGGGACTCCAACCATATGATGGAGTGTGACATTTCAAGGAATTATACCATTATTCTAAATATGAGGTTGTGTGGAGGAGCTCTGAGCATCAAAAACCCTAGTCGATTTTACTCTTTGAAGGATGCAATGCAAGGGAAGAATTTTATAATCTCCATTTTATGGGGTTCCTTAGATAGAATTTTATAGGATGGCTTAACTGTAATTTTTTTTATACACTTCATTACGTTACCCCTAAAGCATAGATGGTATCCTATTATGAGAGAAGGGATTCCCCCCCTTGGTCAAGATGTAGATGGAAACAAATCCATCCATAGGATCCCCAAGACTTGGTGGCATTCGACCCACCAAATATCTAAGAAATGCATGCTTTTCTAGCAAAATAATCATTAAAAAAAAACATTAATATTAATGAAAGTTCACTGGGAGGGATCTCAATACCTCATGTATTTCCTAAGGGGCGAGATTACTCATGGACTTGGGAAGAATGATGCTATCTAATTTCTAGATCAAAATCTCCTTGCATGATACCTAAAACAATGATATTGGATAATACATAGTCATTGAATCAAATCACACTATATTATGAGAGGGGAAAAAGGTCACAACCTCAAGGTCATGTGAGTTCCACTAAACCCAAAAACAATGGAGAACATGCTTACAGGAAGCAATTAGAGAAACTGAGAGAAAAAAGACAAGGAACTTGGAATATTGAAAGTAGTTGTTGAATAATTCTTGGAATTGAAAGTTTTTATGGAGGTGCGAAAAGAAAATGGTCAAATTTATCCAAACCCAAGCAACAATGTAAGAATTACATGTGTAGACAATTTAATTTTTGATGTACAACATATTTGAAGATTGGGATTTTGAAAGCACACTGTCAATATGAACATGATTATATTGTTACAGGATTTGCAATTAATGAAACATTGTTTTTGTAGCTTAACCCTTCATCCTCTGATTTCATGGTATCTCAGGCAAACTATTTATTTTTTAGTAGATCTCCCTGAGTGCTATTCAAGCTTCACCAAAAAAAAATCCATTGACTTCAGGATAACATATTCATGACCCAATTAGTGACTCAATAACATAGGTAATTTCTACAGCTATTTATTTTCTTGTTTAATAATATCTTCTTATTCTATGGAATCTCACAAGAATTTGTTTATTGGCAGGGTCAAACACAATTACTACCTTTAAATACAGTATTGAAGGGAAAAAAATGTTTACTTACATATTTTAATGGTCAAGTGAAAGTTGCAAAGGGTTACATAAAAAACATTGAACCAAACTTGTAATATTCTTTTGAACGCTTGTGTGTGTGGTATTTAGCTCCTTGAGAATGTGTCTGAAAGATAACTAGTCCAAAGGGTTGGGGGAATCTATGATATCCTTTTGGATGGGATGTAGGTAGATGTTTTCTATCATGAATTATTGAACCAATTGATCATGGTTTTTGAATCCCACATGATCTATAGGGATTTAACTCTTTTTATGGATGAAATTTCCAGAAGGGTACAAAGAGAAATGGAATCAACTCAGTTGTTGGAGCCTTAACTTTGGGTATATCTTCCTTTATCGCTATAAGACTTGGAGAGGAAGAGTACCACACCCTCTTTGCAGCTAGGTGGGATAACTTGTGCAACACCATCAAAGAAGTCACAGGGGAATCCAAGAGGGAGTGGAGGAATTACCAAAATCCATTATTTTTGTGGTTTAAGATGAATCTTGTGTTCCAAACACTGTTTTTTATCAATTCAATTGTGATCTTTGTTATAATTTCTCGTGAAAAAAATGTGTTGTTGTTCCAATCCCACAAGATATTGTTGATTAGAATGCATGGGAAACCTTTATAATAATCTTACATGATGTTGAGTAACTAAGTTTTGAAATTTTCTTCCAAGGTTAGATAGGACCACAAGCCTATCATGTTCAATTTTGCAAGGGTGGTGTTGATGACTTGCACTGTGTTGGGACAAGAGATAAATAAGTGTAAAGAAATATCATCAAATGACTTTCCTAAAGGATATATGTTGGGGTGATTCATAAACTATCATGGATATTTCTTGTGAAAGAAATGTGTTGTTGTTCCAATCCCACTAGATATTGCTGATTAGAATGCATGGGAAACCTTTTTAATAATATTCCATGATGTTGTGTAACTAAGTTTTGAAATATTCTTCCAAGATTAGATAGGACCACGAGCCTATCATCTTCAATTTTTCAAGGGTGGTGGTGATGACCTGCACTGTGTTGGGACTAGAGATAAATAAGTGTGAAGAAATATCATCATATGACTTGCATAAAGGATAGATTTTGGGGTGATTGTTAAACTATCATGGATTTTTCTTGTGAACAAAATGTGTTTCTATTCCAATCCCACCAGATATTGTTGATTAGAATGCATGGGAAACCTTTTTTATAATCTTTCATGATGTTGTGTAGCTAAGTTTTGAAATTTTCTTCCAAGATTAGATAAGACCACAAGCCTATCATGCTCAATTTTTCAAGGGTGGTGATGATGACCCGCATTGTGTTGGGACAAGATATAAATAAGTGTGAATAAATATCATCATATGGCTTGCCTAAAGGATATATGTTGGGGTGATTCGTAAACTATCATGGATATTTCTCGTGAAATTTTTTTTTCGTTCATAGACTTTTCCCCAAATATTTTTCTTAACTCTTCCCATATTTGAGCTAAATATTTTTCCAAGTCTATGAGATGAAATTGTGAATCTGAAAATGACATGTCTATAATGGACTTATATTTCTCTTCCCCTTTTAGACAATTAAATAATAATTTAGGGTCTTCAGGTGTTGTCTCTGTTCCTTTTAATAAACCCCATAAATTTTTATGCATTAAATTCATTTTGACTTTAACCTCAAGCCCTAGCTCTATGATCAAATTTTGCACAGGTGTTCCCAAGGCTAGAACCTAGTAGGATCAATTTGACCCATCGAAGTAGAAAATCTTGCCTGATCCTTTCCCCTCACATTTTCGAGGATAGGAACATCATTGGTTGCTAAATTCCATCCCCGAACCTGCGCTGGGTCAACTTAGCTTCATGTTGTCCCATTTGGTTTCAAAGGCCTTTCATTATGGACCATTTGGGAATCCAAGTTCCCAAAGGATTTTAAGGATTGATAAATTCCTTCTTAAGTCTTATTCTTCTCCCTTAACCCTTCAATCCCACTCTTCTCTCCCCATAAGATCAAGTCCCTTTCTTAAAAGGAAAGCATGTCCCACTCCTTATTCTATCTCAGGGAAAGGGTTTCTAGGGTCACTTCTAACCTATTCATTAACATATACTCTTAAAGTGACTTCCTAAACTACCGGGACTCCTCCCATCGATGAAATTTCATGAAGAGAAAGGAGCCTTAGCTGTGGTGGAAATGGGCTATGCCTTCACCATTTCCCTTATCCTAGAAGTTTCCCTATCAGGAACCCCTTTTAGGTCCACTACTATTTTGAGTGGTAACAAGTTTTTCAAAAATCCATTTGTGAACAACTCTTTGGTATGCCCATTTTCTCCATACTATGGCTCCAATATGAGAAGTCTAGGGCTATGGAGGTTTCCCTTCTTCTCACTGAGTTAATCCTCTAAAATATAGTCAACTAGGGGTAGTTCGCTAGCTAGCCCACTTGACTGCTACATTAGTCCTTCAACGTTTTCACATCCTTAGGCACTATACACCTGCCCTTCTACCAATCTTGTTGTCCTCCACAGGTAAAAGAGTTAGGGGAATTCTTTGACAGTCACTTAACAACCCTCCAACTATACTTGGAATACCATAAATCTACCCAACCATAGTTAATTCTTTTTACTGATCTAGGGCTCACAATATTGCCTTCATCTAGTGCTCTAAAAATCTTCCACCTAACAATGTTTTGAGTCCTCTCAAAATATTTGTACTTGTGTATTGAAAATTTGATCTTTCTTGTCCAATCTATGAACAAATATGAACTACTCCTCTTATCATCCTTCTAAAAATATGTAGATGACTGAGCTACGGCCACAAATCTGCCACTAACAATCCATTGACTAATTTTTTATAGGTTGCTTCAAATATCTCTGTAAACCTATATGGATAGTCCATCAAAATCAACTCCTTTTTATGCCAATCCATTCTTCATATGGAACATTTATTCTTCATGATCAATATTTTGCTCACTTTTCGCCCTCCTTTGGATATGCTATCTCCATACATAATGAATCTGCAAACCATCTTCCCGATCTACAGTCTATATTGCAGAAATAAACCTTACTCTAAGGGTCACAACCGCTCTTCCTCTACACAAATTTGTCAGAGTCTTAAGGGTGTACCTTATGAACTAAATATGCTAAGAAACTGTCCTAACTAGGGAACTATACTTATTTACTTCTAATTTTTGTAGAATAAACCTAATCCACCAATATAAAAAACCACGAATCTTGCCTCCATAAGAGACTCGACCTAGCGCATATGGATCCATAGATTTTGGGAATTTCTTTGACTAAATATTGACATGAACTTCAGATCTCAATGTCGACCCTCAAACTAGGGTTACCTCAGTCAATATTATGCCTGTGTCTACTTCTGTTCTAGCTCTAAATTACAATGTAAGCCCTCCTCCATTTATGTTGGTCTTTATCACAGACCTTGCATCCTACTAACCACCGCAAGATAAGATCGTATCAACCCTTGAATATTCTATTCAATGTAGCAAATATAACCAATGAGATTCAATCTAATCTTGTAATGTACTAAAACAAGAAACTAAATCCTTCCTACAATTTGCGAAAACAAAACACGATCGCACAATCACATATAAGTAAGAGAAATAAATTATCAATCGCACAACACAATATGTATCAAGAGAAAGGAATTGCTCAAAACCCCTCTATCTCTATTGTGTATTAACTCAAGGAATCTTGAAAAAATAAATGGTTAATCTCTCATAAGATTCTCCAACACTCTGCCAATTATCTCCTATTGATCTAGGCAAAATCGATCTAGTACTTAGCTAATTATCACCCTTTCTCTAGTCTTCCTTGCTCATGAAATTCCTGGTGAATTATATCCCTATTAATTAGGAAAATCTGCCTTCCTTGATTTTGCAATCCATCATGGCATCCAAATGAATTTATAATTACACATGGGAAATTTTGTATACATACAACTGATAGTTATGTTCCCTTTAAACTCTGTCTCAAATGGGTCTTCCACAGAACTGGCATGCATGCAACTATTAATAGTGAATTATTAGTTATCTAATTTATCACTCATTGTGAATTAAATCTAATTTAATTCAACAGACCTCTCACTAGTGCATCACTCAGTTAGAACTAGTTAAACTAATTTTAACTCAATTAATTGAGTTAACTAATTCACATCTACACCCCACTAATGCATCAACTGCAATTCGACCCACAAAATATTAGAATCCCTCTACATGCCTCAAATTATACCCTCATGATCCAAACATATGCATGAATGGAATAAAATACAGAAATAAACATAAACACAGAGATGCATTAGGAATAAAACTTCATTTCATTAATATCAAATAGTAAAAAATGCTTACAGAGAGAATGGAAAACAAACTAGCTCGGGTGATGGTAGCTTATCTTTGAGAAGAGATGTCGTGAATACATGCCTCTGAAATACGTTACAATAAGGGTTAAGTGCCCTTTTATTATTTAAAAATAAGATAAAACCCTAACCTGAGGAGATGTAACACCAAGAGTTTATGGGCCTTGTTGGGGTAGTTGGGCAGCCAACTTCCCGAGGTCGTAACTTGGTCATATGATCTCCGTTTGACGCACATGATACATCGTTAGAAAGATATTTCTTCGAGGAATATAATTGATAATTTTATTTCTATGAAATTTCCAAATATTTCATGCGTAAAAAACGTTTTTTGGGGCCTCATAACTGCTTTGGATGTTTAGGTCCCGAAAAACATGAAAAATAGTAAGATTTTCTATAATTAAGGAAACTCAAAAACTCAAAGAGACAATCGTGAGGGCCCAAGTGGAATAGGACGGTGGCCACTAATATCCACCTCGATCACCTTAACTCAAATTTTTTGATCTAATTCAATCATCATGACTTAGTTGACTAACCCAAGTTGTTATGAGATGAAATTACAATTTATTTTCCAATATACTTAAGGGAAAAATAAATTAGATGCATCACATTTCTCACTCCTGGCACATAAAAATTCCTCACCTGTGTGGGCACATTTTCTTTTTTGTCCTTTTTGGTTGCCAATTTCACTATTTCTTGTTGCAAATTTCAACACCCCCTCTCAACAATAAAGGAATTCAATCTATCCCGATCTAGTACCTTTGGAATTTTGCATGCAACACCTCTCTAGTGTTGTTTGCACCTACAAATCCTAAGATTGAATAGCCTATTAACAAATGAATCAATATAATTCATTTTTCATCATATTCTTCTGACTACTGCTAGCTACTGCACCTATCTACTGGAATCTTTGCACTCTTGCTGACATCTGCATTTGTGCCCTTTGCGCTGCTACCAACTCTGATATGTGCTCCAGTATCTTACATCTGTCACTCTAATTTATGTGTTCCTGACATATAACTTCATCAATATAATTGATCCTTCCTTATACTATTGTACTGTGGACTCCTCGTAGCTAGGTTTAATCCATGAAACACACCATCTCAATGGACCCTGCCCAAATCTCTTATCCTCGGATTATGTATACACATCACACCACCTTTCACCAGGAGGTATGGATGAATTTCTCCATCTACCCATCTGGCTCAAAATTCTCCCCTCATGGAGATATCTACTCGATTGAACACTTCCAATTTTTCTCCTCTCTTCTTCTCCAATTATGGCTACCCCACAACCTTCTGAAACTTCTTCTAAGGCTGCATGTTGAGAGGTAATTTGTGCTCCCTCTAAACAGCCAAGTCTCTTACCTCTGATTTGCTCCTCAAATATTTGCATGAATATGGTACTGAAAGTGCATATAGGTGCTTGACTTGCACACATTTTAATTGTCTCACCATCAAAAAATTTTCTGAAAAAATACTTGGTTTTAAATTGGTGATATCTCCTGCATCAGAGCTCCGAATTGATTTTCCATTTGGGTAATTTTTTGCAAGGAATCCAAATATGCTAATATTTTTTTGAAAATTTTACATTAAAAACTTCATATATTCTCTACAAAATCGCCACCCAAAAAAATCCTGATCTAATACCATGTACAAAATATAACCAATGAGATTTAATCTGATCCTGTAATGTACTAAAACAAGATATTGAATCCTTATTACAATTTTTGGAAACAAAACACGATCGCACAATCACATATAAGTAAGAGAAATAAATTATCAATCGCACAACACAAGATGTATCTGGGGAAAGAAAATACTCAAAACCCCTCTATCTCTATTGTATATTAATTCAAGGAAGCATGAAACAATACAATGCTTAATCTCTCATGATATTCTCCAACACTCTGCCAATTGCCTCCCACTGATCTAGGCAAAATTAATGTCGTACTTAGCCAATTCCCAACCTTCCTTCAACCTACCTTGCTCATGTAATTCCAATGGAATTAGATCCTTATTAATTAGGAAAATCATTCTTCATTGATTGTGCAATCCATCATGGCGTCCCAATGAATTTATAATTGCACATGGGAAATTTTGTATAAATACAACTGATAGTTGTGTTCCCTTTAACCTTTGTCTCAACTCGGTCTTCCTCAGAACTGACATGCATGAAACTATTAATAGTGAATTATCAACTATCTGATTGATCACTCATTCTGAGTTAAATCTAATTTAATTCACTAGCCGACCTCTCACTATCTCATCACTTAGAACTATTTAAACTGATTTTAACTCGTTTAATTGAGATAAATAATTCACACCTGCACCCCACTAATGCGTCAAATACAACTAGAATCCAAAATATTAGATTAATACCTCTACATGCCTCATCTTATACCCTTAACTCAAATTTATTTAGCTAACTCAGTCATCATGACTTAGTTAACTGACACAAGTTGTTATGAGATGAAATTACAATTTATTGTCCAATTTATTTAAGGGAGAAATAAATTATATGCCCCACATTCCTCACTCCTGGTGTATTAAAATTCCTCACTATTGTGGGTGCATTTTTTATTTTTCCTTTCTGGTTTCCAATTTCAATGTTTTGTGTTGCAAATTTCAACATTTCATAATTTGATGTGGCCTTCACACAAAGACACCATTGAAATCACATGCCCAGATTATCATGAGCAACCTCTCTTAAGCTTGATCCACCATAAGAGAACCAACAATATTCCATCTACTTCTTAGCTAAAATCGACCATTAAGGTATGAAAAATTCTTTTGAACCCTCACATGATGATCTTTCTCTTGGAGGATGATCATGGCCTCCCTTTAGCAACCCTTACTCGATGCTCTTACTCGACCTACTTTAGGACTACATCTCTCTTCGCCCCCTTGATCAAATGATATCCTTATCACTTGATGTTATTTCCTTCATTCTAATGCCCTCTTAAATAATTTTTCCTAGACCTCTTAGGAACCCTGTAGAACTTGTGGGTTTTATCCACTTAGACCTTAGGAAATATTAATTTTCCATTTTATTTTTCTTTTAGATTTTAAACCCCATCTTGGGTCCAAAATATCTTTGCTTGGATTCTTTTCCCACAAAGCCTTTCTTGACCAAACTTGCATAAACCCATCTCACTAGGCTTGTGGAGTACCTCCAAAGCTACAAAATTAAAAAACATAGTCTAGTTGTAGTGACCGTAACTTGGTCAAGCTTCTGTAGTTAAGCGAGGGCTTGGTTGGTTCACAAGTTGCAAATTAAGTAAGGGTAGTAGTGAGGGCATGATAGCTATGGAGGGTCAAGGCATGCACATTAGGAATGAAAAGGTATGATAACACATGTCAGACAAATTCAAGGAATGCTGAAGAGTTTTAGGGAGTTTTTGGGCATATCAAGGGATAAGTAGGTCAAAAGTCATGGAAAGCAACGAATAAGAGTGTGTGCCAGGGAGTGTCAAAAAATTCAAGTGTGTTAAGGACGAAGCGTGTTAGGAGAAATTTAGAGTAGGATTTACAGGAGGCAAGCCTAAATTTTTTATACAAGGCCTGACATAATATTTTTAGACAAAGGGAGATCACTTTGTGCTAGTCACAACATTGTTTTGCATTTAGCTATTTTTTTTATATGAGATGTGGCACACTTTAGCTACATGCTCATGTTTTAAACTATTCTATGTAATTTCATATTGTACATTGTTGGGTATAATTTTTGGGGCAATCAGCTTATATCTCGTGTGCCTTGTGCATCTTGTGGTTCTTGCAAACTCTTGGTTAATTTTCTACTGTTTATATGAATTCAACATACATGTGAAATATTTCATATGTAAGCTATGTTGCTTAGTTGTTTTATGGCCATGGCTAGATCATGTGATCCTCGTCTTGGTAACTATTCAAGTGGGACACGTTGAGCTTGGACATGAATGGAATAATATGAGTTTTAGGTAGTTCTTAGGTGAAGAAGGCATAATCTACTTGTAGTAGGTGCAATTGGTCAAGTTGTTGTGGTTGAAGAAGGCCAATATTGTCACATGAACTACAGTTTCCAAGGAATTAATTGGGTTCCCAAGTCGTGAAAAAATGTAAAGGATGGCTATGAGGACATTAGCACCAAGGTGTTCTAGGGAACGCTAAGATGTGTTAGATAGTGCGAAGGCATGCCAAACATGCTAAGATGTGCCAAGTGATAAGGCATGCCAAGATGTTCAAGGGTGTGTCAATGCATGCCAAGGACTGTCAAGGCACCAAAAGGGAGAAAAAATTTAGACTACAATGAAATGAACACATAAGAGGGTTAATAAGTCATAATTTTACCTTTTCCAACAGGGGCATGCTAGGCACACCAACATTAGGTGTCAATAGGTACCAAGCGAAAAGTCTTAGTGCATTCTAAGTGCCAAGTCTTCCTATTTTTCCTCTCATCTACTTTCCAACAACTGATCTCAAATAAATTTAATATTAAACCATGCCAAATTATACCAATGCATGTCAACATATTCTATACATTCTAAGACTTCCCAAGCACCAACACGTGCCAAGTGCCAATATGTGTCATAGAGTGTTATGCATGCTATGAAGTGGAAGGGAATGTTGAAGAGTGCTAAGGTGTGCTAGAGAGTGCTAATGCATTTTAAGGAGTGTTAAGTAGTACTAGGAAAAAATATTAGGGGACCACTAGGTCAAAATTCATGGAAGTTAATGAATATGAGGAATGTGTGCCAGGGAGTCGTGTTAATGAGTGATATTTTTCATGCCAAGGAGGGAGTGACAAGGTATGATAAGGATCGGTAAGGCATGTTAGGGAATATCAAGGAATGTCAAGAAGTCTTGAACTGTGCTTGGGATTTCCACGATGTGCTAATTATATGCACCAAATAGTGCCAAGATATGCCAATACATGCTAGGTGCTAAGGAGGTGGAGGGTGCCAGGGTATGTCAATATGTGTCAAGAAGTTCCAAGGAAATAAAAGGAAGAACCAATAAAAGGGTTAATAATTCAGGACTTTATCTTTTACAAAAGGGGCATGGTAACCACACTAATAATAGTTCCCAATACATGCCAAGTGGCATTGTGTGCCAAGTGCTCATGTATGTCAATGCATTCAACCAAGGTGTTCCAGGGCATGCTAGGGACTACATGCATGCCAACACATGCTAGGTGAGTTCTATGTTGCGCTAACGCATGCCAACATGTGCTTTGGCGTTAGTGTCATGACAAGATTTTATAGATACAAAGATGTTCCAAGACATGCGAGGTGCTAAGAAATGTTAGTGTGTGCCAAAGCATTAATTTAACGTGTGCCCATATTGTTGAGGAGTGTTAGGTATTACACACACTAGTGGGACTTTATCTAAAGGTAATTTTCTATATAATAAACTTAATAGATATGAATCATGTGTTGACTCATAGGAAAAATCTATTCGACTAGTCATTACTTGAGGGAAATGATACACACTAATTACTTCTAAAAAAATTCACTGACTCTTACCACTATGACCTTGGAAATATTATAAAAAAGACTCCACAATAATGCTATTAATTCATTATCTTTTGACCAAAAATATATTAACAAGAACATAACATCATCAAAAACTCATTGGAATGATCAATGGTGACGAACACTTTTTAACCGTCACCAAAAGTGACAAAAATAACATTGGTGAGGGTCATTAAAAGTTCATCACTAGAAGTGTCACCAAAGAGAGAATTAGTGACGGTCCTTTAACGACCCTCACCAAAAGTGTCATTGAAAATTTCTTTGGTGACGAAAGTTAAATGACCATAATTATATACACTTACAACGACACATTTTTAAGGACCATCACCATATGTGGCATTAGTGATGGACCTTAAAGGTCCGTCACAAGCATGACCCTCACCAATGTCATTTTTTCTTGTAGTGCTTGAACACTGACATATTTTGTGGTTGGGCCATGGTGAATGGCGGAGGTGGATGTGTAGGTGGAGGTGGAGGAGGAGGAACAATAAGGTGATGGTTGCTGATGGGGGTGGAATGTTGGGGAATCTCCATAGTGGTTAGCTAGCTTTCAGATCTCAGTGACAATGAAACTTCTTGGTGTACTGGGGTTGCTTTCCACTCCTTCGCATCCAAACAATAGACTATATTCAGTTTCAATGTAAGTACCCCAATTTGTTCTGAATATTTAACCACTTCATATAGAACCAGGTTTTGTTTCTACGAACATCAATCTATGCACATCCGTACTACACCCTTTTCACACAATAACATTTTAATCCAGAAATTCAATGAATTTAGGTACTTACCACGTAGACATATGAAAAATTTGTGCTCTTCTTTGCTATAGGATATCGAGGTATGAATTGTTAACTCTGTAATAAAACTTCTAAGGATATTGTCGATCCGATAATCAACAGCTCTCATGATCCCATTATCAGTCTTCTTCAACTGCTTAATCATATCTGTATTCCACGCAATATTCTTATTATTGAAATGGTTCATTTGTGCAGCTATTCTTGATATGCACTTCGTACATCTCACTAGAAAATGAAGAGAAAAATATCGCATACTCAACTGTATAAATATACTTCTGTAACCAATGTTTAGTATAGATGCGCGGATTTCTTTTTTCTTGCACATCAAACTTTTTTTCCTTTAGATCTACCCAATATTCAATCTTCTTATACGTATGCCACATCCAACTATCCCTTAGTCAGATCCTGGTCCTGGTAGCATAACCATTTTTTGGCTTAATGGGGCCTGGAACCAGGTTTAGATGTGCCCGCGTGAACCAAAAAAATGAACTATTACTAGCCCTTTCAGTAACGATCTACTTGCACAGACCAAAGTCTCACCCAAGGCAATATAAGGGGATGTTAGATACTAGTTTCTACATCTAGAGGGATAATGGATTGTCTTTAGGGGTTTTATTCCTCGGCAGAGCTTCATGGAATAGATATATTAATTATACAAGCATTTTTCAACACATGTGTTGAAATTACTAGCATATTGCACGATATTACTTAACCATGCATAAAAAAAGATAAATACACATAAAGAAAACTACGCTATGCAAATACATATGAAAGCCCTTACTTAACATAAATATTCATAAACAATAAATAAATTCAAACACATCAATAGAGACACATATCGATCCCAACATGTCTATCATTAATGCTTAGATCCTTCTCATACATTCACTTCCACACCGTACACTTAGCTGCAGGGGTGTGTGCACTCAGCTGCAAAATTCCCAAGGCATTCACGCACTTAGCTGCAAGAGTCTTTCCTCTAACCAAGAAACCATAGACTCTGACTCAAAACAATCTTACATCTAAATGAATTTCATCAATTCTATCATTTATTTTTCTCTATAACTTCTATCTAGACTCATTATATAGATTTTTAATTTACAATACCATGGTTCGAAACCCATGGGAAGAGTTCAATGCTCACAAACTAATCCTGTCCCATTACATAATAAGGGTATTTGACCCATCCAAAAGCCCCTAAAAATCAAAATGGACTCCGTGATGCATGCTCTGCTCCTTGATCTGTGACGCCTTTTTTAACTTCTTTCATGAAGGGGTATGTTGAATTTTGCAACAAGAAATAGTGAAGGAGACATCTTGAAACATCATCCTTGATCGTAGTTCGAAAATAATCACCTAAACTAGCTGGTGCCCACACAAGCTATTTTTAGGTGTATGTCCATTTTTAGACATGGTGAGCATATTCTATATGTAGCAGGAGGCTATTTGTAGATGGTTGGTCAAATGTGAAAAATAGATGAAATTATATTTTTATAATATTGGGCAAAGTCTATTTATATATTGTCGATCTAAAAATAGATGCATGTCTATTATTATTAGCTCTTAATAATAATCCGAAAATAAACAACAACTTATTCTCTTGGAGCACTTTATTTCAGTGAACATAGTTGGAAAATCAGTGGGCTGAACGAATTACGCAATTTCTAAGGGTTTACTGGAGTTCATGCATGGAGGACTAAGTTAGAACTGAAGTGGCAAAGTTATGACAGAGTTGGAAGAGTTGTTCATGGAGTTGTATTAAGTTTAACTCAGTTAGACTCAGTTGAGCTAGTTGTATCTAATCTAACTGAATGATACACTAGTGAGAGTGGAGTGAATTAATTATTTAATTAATTCAAAAATAATAAATCACTAATCAACTGAAGAAATACAATAGTTAACTACAGTGCATGTCAGTTCCAGTGGAGACCCAGTGGAGAGATAGGTGAAAGGGAAAGATGGACTATCTGTTGTGACTACTAGTGATGCATGAATTGCATCTATATATATATTGAAGTTTCCAATGATAAAAAATCAGTCAAGGAGAGTGGGATTGCATCGAATTGGTCTTTGTAATCAACTTGGATTGCACAGTGGAGGCAGGATATTAGGAGTATAGAACTCAGTACATGGATTTGCAGATTTCATCTTGTTAGTGTGTGACGATTGTATTGTACTAAGAGCTTGACGTATTAAGCTTTGTATCAGATTGTTACATAGTCTCCATGATATACATAATATGATAGTTGGGGTTTTTAGCTTCAGCTTTTCCCATTAAACAACTGTGTTATGTGTTTTTTATTGCTTCATGTGTTTTGCAATTGTTGATTAAATTTCTGCAAGAATTATAGTGGAAGGATTCTGTATTTTGCAAGAATATAAATATTGTGAGATCAGGAGATTTCGAATGTATACATGCATATTGTATATAATTTCTACATGGTATCAGAGCTGTGTTAAATATTTTCTACATGGAATGAGAGAAGGAATTTGTGGGCGCGCGAGTTTGCAAAGAATATCTGAGTTTTTTGATGAAATATTTTCAGAACTGAATAGAATATTTCGATTCCTTGCGAAAAAAAACCCAAATTGAAAAAAGAAATCGGTCAAATCGGAGCTCGGATGAGGGAGATATTGTCGATTTAAAATAAGCTCTTTTGCTAGAAAAGTTTGCGATGACGGGACAATTATAATGTGCACGAGCCAAGAATCTACATGCACTGAGGTACAAGATGCATGAAAAGCTTTAAGGAGAAAAGCAGAGGTTAGTGACTTGGTGGTTGAGAGGGAGCCTCTCAACATGCAACCTGAGAAGCAGTCTCAGAAGGTTGTGGAGTAGCCACAACTGGAGATGCAGAAGAATCTTTATAGATTTGAAGTAGATGGGATTTCTACGAAGCTTCCTATTGTTGGGAAGTGCAAGAAAGACATGCAATTTAAGCTTGAGAGGGAGTAGGATTTGAATGTAGGTAAGAGTGAACCTCGGGATGTGGAGCAGCCAGAAGATGAGGATCATGGAGTGGGAGCAAGCACTCATGCAGAGAAATTTCGTGCCAGATGGGCAAAGGGAGTGCATGCAGCTATACCACCAGGTAAGAGGTGGGGCGACATGCATGGACAATCCAAAAAGAAATTTCTGGGCAGGATTCATTGAGATGGTGTGGATATCATGAATTGAACCTAGCTACAAGGTGCCCATAGAGCAGTAGTAGCATGATCAGTTGGATTGATGCAGTGAGATCAAAGTGACAGTGTTGGATACTGGAGCACAGATCAGAGTTGACAACAAGTGCAGAGTGCATGGGTGCAGAGTTCAACAACACAGTGGTTCCTGAGGACATGTGCAGTAATTAAGCAGAAGTTGAAGACTTTGATGCCAGATTCATTATACTGATTGAGTTGTTTGGAGCCTTTCAGTTTCGGAAGTGTTGCAGCAAGAGTTATAGAGAAGATGCATGGAGTTGCAGGGTGAATGCATGGATTTGCATGCCACATGAAAAGACAGCCCTTTCTTGTTGAGAGGGAGTGTTAAATTTTGCAACAAGAAACAGTGAAGGAGGCATCCTGAAACATCATGCTTGATCCTAGTTGCAAAATAATCACCTAAACTAAGTGGGTCCCACATAGGCTATTTTTAGGTGTATGTCTATTTTTAGACATGGTGAGCATATTCTATATGTAGCAGGAGGCTATTTTTAGATGGTTGGTCAAATGTGAAAAATAGATTAAATTATATTTTTAGAATATTGGGTGAAGTCTATTTATAGATCATTGATCTAAAAATAGATACATGTCAATTATTATTAACTCTTAATAATAATCCGACAATAAACAACAACTTATTCTATGGGAGCACTTTATTTCAGTGAACATATTTGGAAAATCAGTTGGCTGAAGGAATTACACAGTTCCTAAGGGTTTACTGGAGTTCATGCATGGAGGAATCAGCTAGAACTGAAGTGGCAAAGTTATGACAAAATTGGAAGAGTAGTTCATGGAGTTGTATTCAGTTTAACTCAGTTAGACTCGGTTGAGCTAGTTGTATCTAATCTAACAGAATGATACACTAGTGAGAGTGGAGTGAATTAATTAGTTAATTAATTCACAAATAATAACTCACTAATCAACTGAAGAAATACAACAGTTAACTATAGTGCATGTCAGTTCTAGTGGAGACCTAGTGGAGAGATAGGTGAAAGGGCAAGATGGAATATCCGTTGTGACTACTAGTGATGCATGAATTGCATATATATATACATTGGAGTTGCAAATGATAACAAATAAATCAAGAAGAGTGGGATTTCATCGAATTAGTCTTTATAATCAGCTTGGATTGCACAGTGGAGGTAGGCTATCAGGAGGGTAGAAATCAGTGCATGGATTTGCAGATTTCATCTTGTTAGTGTGTGATGATTATATTGTACTGAGAGCTTGATGTAGTAAGCTTTGTATGAGATTGTTACATGGTCTCCATGATATACATAATATGATATTTGGGGTTTTTAGCTTCAGGCTTTCCCATTAAACAACTGTGTTATGTGTGTTTTCATTGCTTCATGTGTTTTTCAATTGTTGCTTAAATTTCCACAAGAATTATAGTGGAAGGATTATGTATTTTGCAAGAAGATAAATATTGTGAGATCAGGAGAGTCTGGATATATACATGCATATTGTAGATAATTTCTACAGGGTACAATATCCAACACTTCCTACCAATAAGAGATAATACAAAATTAGTAGATAATCTAAAAAATAGAGAAAAATCCTTTAGGATTCAAGATTTCAAAGGGGGAATGCTTGAGTTGACAAATTATTTATCGTTTTCTCAAATTTGTGAAATATTTCTCTTTGTTCAGGTTCAAAATTGATACAATTAGTTACCTTATTATTTTATATTTATATTAGTTTTGTAATATTTTTGTGTTCATAATATAATAATTTGTGTGATATAGATTATAGAAAAGAGTCAATAGATTTTAATTTCTTTATCTCTTTGATGGAACAATTTATATCATGAAAGACATGGTTTACTTACGGTTTGAATTGTTATTTGAACAACAATATTTGATATCGGATGTTGTTTCCTGGAATAGTAAAGGATAAGAAGACTATGTGGATCTATTCAAATTAATTATAGTGAGCTAAATGAGATCGACTTCTTTCCTGGAACAAATTAGTTGAAGAAGAGATTCTCGCTTAGCTATTCTAGGAAACAATGGAGATTTTCATGTCTTAAATTAAACATCCTCAGAATCCTTAGATTCACAATATCACTTTTCTATTTGAAATACAATCATTTTTTAATACAAAAGAGGAATTGAACCTCAATAGTTTAAGTTGAAGAATTTGAATTGAAGCTGTAACAATTTTGATCTATATTATAATATTTACAAACATTTCATGTGACTTTCTCTTTATGATTTAATGAATACTTTCAATGATTAATTTTAATGTGTCACACTGAGTTAGCTACAAGGCAATGAATTCTAATGATTTTGGGCCCGATTTTGGAGCTGTTATTCTCCTTTCCTATACCAATAAGTTTGTACTTTGATTTTATTTTCTATGATTTAATTATTTGGTTGTTCTCTAGATATATTTGTTTTTAATCATATTTATTGTTAAAATGTGTTTTACAACAAGTTATAGTTTGTATCATAGAATTATACTTATCGCCATCAGTTTCTTGGAGTGTTATTTCTCTTTGTTGATTCTCTTGGTTAAAGTAGATTTATTGATTCTTAGGATTTGATATCATTTTTGGTGAATTCATTTCTAGATATAATGTTGTTCCCTTCCTATAGATGTTGTTTCCTAGGAAACAAATTTATAATTGATTGGATTTTTTTATTGCTTTAGTAGGGGATTTAATGATTTTTATTTCTTTAGTAGATTTGTTCATTTAAAATTGAAATCTAGAAGCTAAGAGTAAGTTATTTCCTTCAGGAAGTGTGAGTTATTCCTTTCGTTCACATGTATTTTATTTTTATTAGGTTAATCCAAGTCGAAATACATTAGCACCATTTATTTCACAAATTATGTGGAAAACTTTGAAATAAACAAATGAAACTCTATGTTGATAATTAATGTCTAGGTGATTAGTTGTTTTCATTAAGCAACTAATTTCTCAAAAAAATTGGCATCATTTCTGGGGAGGTTCTCAAAGAAGTGATAAGAAGTGTCCCTGAAGGGTTAGGTATTAAATACAAAAGGTAAGAACCTTGGCACACACTAAGTAAAAAACTTGTCCCAATGCCTACCCTCAGCCGATACATTTATATATTTTTGTGTGTATGACTAGAAAGAATCCTAGGACTGGGAACTCGATAGATATAGATCAAAAGTATGTCCCAAAAACCATAAAAACTCAAAGCCAAGTTGGCGTTGTATGAACGATATTTATTTATGAAATAATTCTGTGATTTCAGTCTCAACCTTCGGTAGGTCGCCGAACAAAATATGGGAAGGGTTCTACTATTTCCCCTCTCTTATAGCATTATTTATCACCTCTATATACTTGACAACTTATGCATTGGCCTTGCGCAACCATTTCCATTCAAAATTGTTCAAATTATTAAAAAACAATATTTTAAATTCCATATGAGACTCTGCCCAAACTTTTACATGTGCAGACGCGGGTCCAGTGATATCCGGCCCACGTATACAATTTAAAATATTAAAAAAATAATAAAATGCCTATGAATTGGGCGGGGTTTATTGATTTTACTAGTAGCCTGCCTACACTAGCCTATGTCCAAACTGTTTCCCAACTGAAAGAACTGATTTGAGGAAGTATAAATACACCTCAAGGGAAAGGCGTAAGGGAGGAGAGAGAATGTTATTGATATTATAACATGTTATATCCCTGATCAATTCTGATATTTCCCTATGCCTCCTACACTTCATAGGTTCAAGAAACCCTTATTTCCTTGTGATGTTAACCCCCTCTTCATCTAATATCATTTGTGCACCTTTTATGGAAGAAGCTTTGTGAGGCTAGCGTTGGACGGATCCGGAGGATGGTTTTGCTTGGAGTCGTGGAAAATCTCAGGTGATTTCTCCACTTTCTCTTTACATATTATCAGTAAAATAAGCCATGTCTCATTCATGATGTCTTTCTATTATGCGTCTCTTATACATGTTGAATGATCTTGTAGTGGTTTATCTCATGTTATTTTTTATAAGAATATATGATCTAACATGATGACATCTAGGATATATATGTTTTTCAACTAGTTAGTGTGATTTATCTTGATTGATTTTCATGTCTTGAAGCACGAGGAGGAGCAGAGGATTTTCACCCTCGAGGATCGACCCCAGACGTAGGACACACGGGTAAGGTCACCTATCCTCATTTTTCTAGTTCAAAAATTAGGACTTGTAATTTGAGTGATTCTTGTGATGGTATGCCTTCCGCTTAGTTTACTCCTTCAACCCAGACCTTAGGTTAGTTTTCCCCCCAACACCCTCGTGTAGAAGGATTGCCTACTATAGGTAATAGTGATATTCATGATAAAACTGTAGGATATGGTAAAAGCTTTCAAGATACATTTGTTGGTCATTCTAATAAAAGTGAGCAGAATTATTTCAATTTAAAATAAGGGGAAGGTGAGAAAATCAATCTATACATATGAATATCTGAGCCAGAATTTCCTGAAACACCTTTTCTAAGGAGAGAATTGGAAATTACTAATATAAATAGTGTATTGAGACCTGGTCAAGGTACGAAACCTAGCCAACATATAACTTTCTAGATAGTACCTCTTGATCACTAGATTCCTTAATATTATTGGTAGTTTTTTTACCAAATGGAAAACATAGCACCAGGAACCCAAACCACAACCATAGAATATCATATTGTTCATCCATGGGAAAATGCACCAATGAAGGCCATTCTATTATATAATAATTCAAACTTACATGGAATGGATTCTAAGGATCCTTATGCCTTTCTATTTGAGTTTGATGTTCTATGTCGAGGTTATGACTATACTACTGGTCCAAAAAAACTGAAACATGTCACTTCTACCTTAAAAGTAGCAGCACTACGCTAGTTCATGGGACTATGAGGAAAGTACTCTAAACTCATAGGATCATAAGAAATAAACCATTCTCACTAAATATCATCACTACTGCAGGTCTATAGATTTAAAAGAGAAAATATTTAAGATGATGTCAACATAAAGTGAAACTCTGGAAGAATATATCAAAACATTTCAATATAATCTTCAAATATCACCATATGCTACCTTACCCAAAAATGTATTGAAAACTACTTTGATTAGAGACATGGAAGATCAATGGATAGAAATACTTAATATAATGGGATAGGGTGATATTTATAAATAATAATATGATGATAACATAAAAAGTTTTATCTGGTTCTCACAATAAATTACAAGAACCAAAACCCTGAATTCGAAACCCTCTCAGTAGATCTAGAATAACTGCAGGTAGAGTAGTTACATGGGAAAATATTGCTAATATTTTAGAAAATTTTAAAACTGTTATTTTAAGTACATTGACTACAAAATTGGATATGTTACAGGTGAAGTAAAAACAACTTGACATAGAGAAGGCCCTAGCCATATTATATCCTCATTGTCAGAAGAATCATTATCGCAAGGAATGTTCATCAGACAAAATTGAAAAATGTGCTATCTGTGGTAAATATCACTCAACTGAAAGATGCCCCTCAGTCCTTGGATTAAAAATTATATTTAAGGAATCTGAGGAAGACCCATAACCAACGTACCTTATGAAAAAATGATGACATTGGAAGATACACCCTCCAGGTATGATGCAATATCATTATTTCTTTTATTCTAGACAATATGCTTAGCAAAAAATTCCTAGATCAACATGGTAGGGTAAACAACCTTTTAATACCACCTAGAAATCTCAGTTGTATTCTACAATAACATGGATAAATCAACCATTCGCTGGACCCTTATGGACAAGCCAAAAATATCCTACATCTTCATGGAAACATCCATCAGATAGTTCATATCCCGTACAATGGAAAAGCTCATCTACTCAGGGATCAATGTGGTCTCAAAATTGGGAGCATCCTCCAAGAAAAATTAATCAATCAACTAGTATGTTTCCTCATTCATAACGTCCATTTCAATCTATATTTCAATTACCCCTAAATGTTACATCGCCTTTAAGTCTTCAATTACATTCTCAACCGAATTCTAATCTGAAAAACACACCTATCCAATATTTCAAGATTTTTAGAAACTCATATTGTGACTCTACCTCCTTTGAATGAAATGAGCTGCGAGTGAGGAATGGATTGACTATATTTCTAGAATAATGTACATAAAAATGAGAGTAGGAAAACGACGAATATCCCACCAAGGAGTGGCTGTCACTAGAAGACCCTTCTTCCACTATAGTCATCACTGAAATAGAAACATATGAAAATAAATCCAAACAACAAGAGCCTACCAAAACTATAGACATCACTTCTCCATTCCCTAAGGGACATATCATGATCAAAACACATTTCTATTCTAACTTTGATCTCATATGGGAATTAAAAAAATTATGAATTAAAATTCCTCTTCCTCAAGTTACTCGAGACGTCTCGATTTATTACAAAACCATTAGATAACTCTGTGTTAAAAGGCCTTAGAGGAAACCAAAAGACTCTCCTACATTCCATGTTCTTGGGACACTTTCTAATCTCATATTTGGGAAATAGATACCTATTAAATATGATGATCCCAGAAATCTAGTATTTATTGTTCAAATTTAGGGTCATAGCTTCCCAAACACCCTGGTGGAATTAGGAGCTGCAATAAATATTTTGAATGTAGAAACCTATCAAATCCTTGGAATTAAAACATTTAAAATAACCTCCATTATGATGGAATTGGATGACATCTCGCTATTAAAACCATAAGGCACTTTGTATGATATTATTTTTTTAGTAGATTCCTAAGAATACCCATTAGACTTTATGGTTCTCAATCCTAGAAATAGGTTGGATGGACATCCTTTAATATTAAGCTAGGCATGGATGGAAACTATTGATCTGTACATCAGATGTCAAACATGGAATACAATGATTGCAAAAGGGAATGCCATTACAAATATTTTTCTATACCCATCTGCAAGACCCAACCTATCAGTTGACAAGTATCAATCGATTCCCCCTAAATATCATGAAGGTAATTTATGTTATCCTCTTACCTTGGATGAAGCTCTTATTTTTAAAATACAAAGTGAGGATGATGTAATTAATCATTTTTTTAACCATCCATTATTATTGGGAATCCAACATTTCAAATGTTTAAAACTATTCTTGACAATGAGGCCCAAGGGGATGCATTAGAGGTTCTGAATAATGAACATATAACCAAAACTATATTTCATAATAGTTCTCCCATCGAAATCTAGCCTCGTACAAATTTTAAAATTAATTCTAATTTGGATGACCTGCAACGTAAAAAAAATAATCCAAATCCTTCATAAATATAAACAGGATTTTTCTTGGGAATAGTCTGGTGTGAGAGGCATTGACCCCCAATTATGTACACATCACATGTATATAAAAAAATATTCATGTGCCATTCGCCATCCTCAAAGAAAATTGAATCCACACCTTAGGGATATATTAAAACAAGAATTGGAGAAACTCCTCGATGTTAATTTAATATACCATATTTATGACAGTCAATGTGTTGCACCACTAGTTGTAGTCCCTACTAAAAATGGAAAATGAAGAATTTGTGTGGATTGCATAGAATTGAATAAAGCTACACAAAAATATCACTTTCGTCTTCCATTTGTATATCAAGTCCTTGACACCCTTGCATGAAAGACATTTCTCTCTTTTATTGATGGTTTTAGCAAATACAGTAAAATATAGATTGCTCCTAAAGATCAGGACATAACCACATTCACCTATCCATGGGGAAAATTTTCATACACAATTTTACCATTTAGGTTGTGAACTGCACTAACCACTTTTCACAGGGGATTCTTTTGTATGTTTTCTAACTTAATCAATGAATGACATGAACTATATATTTTCACTCCGATATCGTAGCAAATCTAACCAAGCTTTCCAAAATCTAGAAGAAGTTCTTGAATGGTGCATAGCTACGAAATTATGCCTTAGTAATGAAAAATTCCATATGATGATGAGATAGGGTATAATTCCGGTGAACTACAACTCTACTGTAGGAATTCAGATATACCCAAAAAATATTGGCGTAAGTCTTACACTTCCTACTCATGATACACTAACTAAGATGTGTAGTTTCCTCAACTATGAGGGTTATTATAGTCGGTTTATAGAATTTTTTTTTAAAATAGCATCACCTTTGTATGTATTGATAGGAAATGTGGAATTTGAGTGGATTGAGAGGTGTTCTATTGATTTTTCTGATCTGAAAAATTGGTCTCGAAAGCCCTCGTGTTACACGGGAAAAATTGGAATTTTTCATGCCACATTTCAAGTGATGCATCAAATACAACAATAGAGGTTGTAATTGGAAAAGAAGAAGATAAAAATCCATATTCCATTTATTATATCAGTAAGAATATTACACCGACAAAGCTAAATTATACCGTGTCGGTGAAAGAATCCTCAGTTGTTCCTTATTCTATCAATAAATTTTATCACTCTAAAATAGGATACCCAGTATTTTAATATACTAATCATTCTACCATTAGGTATTTATCCAATAGAACTATTACTAATGGCCTAATAATTTGCTGGTTGTTGTTGTTACAGGAATTTGATATAATCATAAAAGATCGACAGGGGAAGGAAAATATTGTTGCGTATTTTCTGTCGAGAATTTTGTTATAATCAAACTCTTCACTTGCAGAAGACCAATTTCCAAATGAAAATTTGTTCCCTGTGATAGTCAAAACACCGTGGTATGTTGATCTCACCAATTACTTGATAGAAATGAAATTTCTAGCACATTTACCATCTCGAGAAAAGAATCTCATCCTCTAAGGCAATGCACAGTTCTCTTGGATCCAGGGATACCTTTTCCATACAGGTTCTTATCATAACATATGCAGATGCAATAGGGAAGAAAAAATTTACGATATTCTTAAAGCCTTTCATGATGAATCCCGCAGTGGGAATTTTGTTGATTGAAAAGATTGGAATAAATTTTTACAGATGGGCTATTACTGGCCCATAATATTTAAATATGCAAAGAAATATGTTCAGAGTTGTGATAACTATTAGAGGATAGGTCACCCCATTCGGGTCGGTAAAATTCCCTTGCAATCGAAAATTGTACTAGAACGTTTCAAAATATGGATGCAGGATTTCGTGGGCCCCTTCAACCCACCATAAAATCAATAAGTTTACATTTTGAATTTCAC
The DNA here is from genome assembly GCA_034641835.2 of Pinus albicaulis. NCBI lineage: Eukaryota > Viridiplantae > Streptophyta > Pinopsida > Pinales > Pinaceae > Pinus > Pinus albicaulis. The sequence goes on from JAXQQM020063503.1 coordinate 31,379, forward strand.
AGACTATGTAACTAAATGGGTGGAGGAAATAGCTCTCTCAAAGGCTACAAAAGAGCCAATTATTAATTTTCTATCTAATTGTTTGTGCGTTATCGATTTCCTAGAGAGATGGTGAGAGATGGGAGGCTAGAGTTAACTACCCAGAAAATTTCTCCTATCTTGAAAAAATATTATATTAAACACAAAATTAATTCTCTTTACCATCCTCAAGAAAATGGACATGTGGAATGTACTAATAATGTTTTGGAGGAAATATTATCTAATACAGTATCTGTAACCTACCAGAATCAGGATGCCAAAATGATTAAGGCCTTCTAGACCTATTGAATTACTTGGTGCAACACTATTTGATATTCATTATATCAGCAAGTTTTCGGTAAGGAGCCCATTTTTCCAATATATTTTGAAATCAAGACTCTCAAAACCATGAGGGAAGTTAGATTGGATTTGAGAGAAGCACAAAAAAATATTCTTGCAACAACTTAATGAACTCGACAAAATGTTCTTGTTTCCCTTACAATACACAATTATCGTTCAACAACAAATGTCTAAATGCAAAGATCGTCTGATTAATAGAGAGAAATTCCAAAAGGGAGATTGAACACTATTACATGACTCCAGATTCCAATATTTCCTAGGGAAACTGCAAAGAAGATAGTTGGGACCATATGAGGCCACTAAATCCTATGACAATGTCACGGTAAGTCTTACTACCATTGATGGTTCTCGCATCTCTTTTCTTTCCAATGGACACCGACTTCATTTTTATAACTAGCTACTCACACCAGAGTCTTTTCTTCATGAGGTAACTAATGATTCCAACTTTCATGTTATAGTTTATTGGGGAGGTAACCCGCAGCTAAAGCCAACTGAACTATTTTTAAAATACGTTTCATTTTATATATAGTGTACACATATTTTGTGAAATTTTTTTAAAATTTTAGTTTCACTTAAGTTGTTATTTCCTTGGCCACAACCGTTGTTCCCTTGATCACAACTATTCTTCCCTTGGTCATATTTGTTGTTCCCTCAGTTAGCGTTGTTGTTCCCTTGGTCATAGTTATTGTTCCCTTAGCCACATATGATAATCCCTTAGTGACAGTTGTTGTTCCTTTAGTCAGAATTGTTGTTCCCTTGGTCATGGTCAGAGTTTCCTTAGTCACAGTTTTTGCTCCCTTAGTCACAACTATTGTTCCCTACTTCACTGTCATTTTTTCCTTAGTCACAGTTGTTGTTCCTTTAGTCACAATTGTTGTTCTGTTGGTTATTATTGATGTTTATTTAGTCAAAGTTTTTTTTTTTTGGTAACAATTGTTGTTTCCTTAGTCACAATTGTTGTTCCCTTAGTCACAGTTGTTGTTCCCTTATTTATGATTGTTGTTTTCTAGTGATAGTTGTTTTTCTACAAACAATTATTCTTTGAATTTAATTTTGAAACCATTCTTTACTACCATGGTAATATAATAAGTTCATCCAAAATGATTCGCATCAGAAAATATTTTATAGTAAAATTTTAATAGACTTCTAAAAATTGTAAAAAATTTAACAACACTGATATTGTAAATACATAAAGATATTTATAATGCATCCCTTCAATCACCAGTCGAAGAGTTCTTTTTTCATTTTATTTTCTCATAACTATCTGATCTCCTTGAAAATTTAATATTGAGAACCAAAAAGGAAAGCTAAAAAAGGTAATTATTACAATACTCTCTACACCATCCCTGATCCTTAAGGAGTTGATGAACCACCCCATTCAATAATATTGTTTCATAATATATATATACACACATATATATATACATATATATATAAATATATACATATGTAGATATATATATACATACATATATACATATATATATATATATGTAGATATATATATATATATATATATATATATATATATATATATATATATATATATGGAAGAATAAGATCGAAAAAAGGATAGGTCTCATCACAACCCAACCTACCATGATCATAGGAGCTAATGTGGTGACATTACCAATCTAGTCACCAAGCCAGGGTAGTGGCATTCGACCATTGGGTAAAAGGAAAATAGGTCTCATAATGAGCCGACTTGTTCACCTCATAAATTATGGTGAATGACATTGCTATCCACTTGTAACCATGCCAAAGCAATGACCTTTTTTCGATAATTGAAAAATAAAGTTATGAATATTTTATAGTAGAATGGGATACTCGCATATCAATGAATTAAATATAAACCATGTCGAGGCTATGGAGGACATGCCTATGGTATTGAATTAAATTTGAAATTAACATTTAAAATTAGCCATTTTTCTCTCCCTTAGAAATGATAAAAGAAAATCGTTGAATTATTATAGAAACCATATTAAATTTTTCCTTGAAAAGTGGTAATGATGAGTATGTATGAACAATTAATTTGAAATTTACATATTAGGGATGTAATATTTTTTGAAAAAGATACCAAGTCTACTTTAAATTCATCTTGTCTTTCTCTAAGGGTAATATTTAGACAAAACTGATCTTATCCATGCTCAGAGTTCAAAATATATCCATATTCTTTCACTCTGCTTCACTTCTTTGGGTTGTAAATGTCTCATCCATCAACATGATTTATATATAATTCATCCAATAATCACGTCACATGCCGCACTTTTTATTTCTAGTGTTTAACAGTTATTCTATTATGATCAATTAATACATTCTTATCTAATTTTTCATGTCAACTATCTCAATAAATAAAAAGCATTATGGAAGGTCATGCGTGAACTTTAATTTCATCAGGGGGTGCAAGCAAAAAATACATAACTAAGCACTTAAAAGTTTTAACATCATTTCATGTTATGGTGGTTTGAATTTCCTACTATTTGCAGCGCTTTTATCCATGTATTTTCCGAACTTTTCTATTGATAGCTTCAAAACTGCTTCCTGTGAAACAACCAAAACGGGTCATCATTCAGTGCGTAGTTTATCTAGACTTATGTAGGAACACAATAAAATAAATAAATAAAAATAAACACAGAGATGCAGCCAGAAAAAAACCTCATTTAATAAAAATCAAATACTGAAAAATGCTTACATGAATGGAAAATAAAGTAGCTCGGGCGATGGTAGTTTATCTCTTAGAAGAGATGTGATGGCTACATGCCTCTCAGTTGTGTTACAATGAGGCTCAATGGAATTTTTATTATTGAACAACACAGGAAATCCATAACCATCCAAGAACCTAACCCTAGGAGATGAATCACCAAAACTATGGGCTCTATTTGGGTAAATTTTGTACATCAACTTCTTGAGGAAGTAACTTTGGCATACGATCTCCATTTGATGCACACAATACCTATTTAGAAAGATCTATCTGAGTAATAAAACATTCAAGTGAAAAAAATGGGTGGACCCATGTTTGTCCCGATTTTCCAAAAAAACTTTCTTTCGGGCCTCAAAATGGCTCTGGAAGTTCACGATTCCAAAAACTGCCAAAAATAGTAAATTGCACTACGATTAAGGAAATTGAAAAAATGAAAGAAAAAATGATGGGGGTCCTATTGGAATATGAAGGTGGCCACCAATATCCACCTATACCAATCCTCTCCCCTTAGGAAGAAATGGTCCTCATTTCATTGAGTTCCTCCATGAGATGAGGAAATTTCTGTGGAATCTGATCCATGGTGAACCACTTATCTTGGTGAATGAGTTGGCCTACATTGAAAACTCGATATAGATGGATCCTTTGCTGGTGGGTGTTATTTATTTTTGTTTCTATGATCCAATCAGTTGTGGCTTGTTCCATGTAGTCTCAGTGTAAATTTTTTGGTGTGAGTTGTTCTGCAATGTTCGATGTGTCCAGCAATGGTGGAAAGTAGGGTCGAAGAGGGTCCACATTGAACACTGGGTCTACACAAAGGAATGGTGGAATAATGAGTTGAAAGGAATTTCCCCCTACCACCTTGGTGATGGTGTATGGACCATATTGGAGCGGGCGAAGCTTGCGGTGGGGCCCAATGAGGCACGATTTATGTAAATATAGCCAAACATTGTCGCACACCTAGAACTTGTGTGGCACCCTATGTTGATCATGCCACTTCTTGTACTTAGAATTTGATACGTCTAATATTTCATGGACATGTTGGTCGATCTGACGAATGTGCTCAATGAAGCTCTTTGGCTTGTTGAATTTGGACTAAACATGAGCTAAAACTGCTTGAGTAGCTGCAAATGGTATGGCCACATCAATGGGATATAGTGGTTGGAATCCCAAGACCACCTGAAAGGGGTTGTGGTCATTTCACCTGTGGAGAGCCAGTTTGTAGTTGTGTTGGACATTGAGGAGGATTTCATCCCATGTGCATGGATTCTTCAAGTTGTACATGTATGCATAAAATGTGTACAATCATCTTGTTGATGACCTTTGTCTTGCCATCAGTTTGGGGGTGGAATTTGTGGACTTAGTGAGCTTGGTGTCCAACATCGACTAGATACTTCGCCAAAATTTATTAAGGAACCTGCTATCTTAAAATGAGATAATCTATTGTGGGATACCAAAGTGTACCCACACTCATTCAAAGAAGAGTTTAGTAATGGATTATGATGTGATATTCATCTTGTAGGCCACCATAATGGCCATTATAGAGAATCTTTCGATGACCAAAAAAACGTAGGCATTGGAATGCTTGGTAGAAGGAAGGTTTGACATGTAATCCACGGAGATGGAATCCCAAGGTTGAATAGCGATAGGAAACGAAATGTATAGGCCTTCATTCTTGATGGTCGGTTTGGAAATGGTGAAGGAGGTGTAGGATATGATGTACTTTGTAACATCATGTTGAAGGTTCGGCCAATAGAAATAATTTTGCAGTACTACAACTGTTTTATCGACCCCAAAATGTTTAGTGGCCCCACTGTAGTCTGCTTCCAAAATCATCCTGGAAGGCTCACTTGAAGGAACAAAAAGGGTCCCCAGGTGGCATAATAGTGCATCCTGGAGGTGAAAATTTTGAACTTGCATACCCTCCATGAATGACTAGCATGTGTTACCTAATTCTGGATCATTTTTGTAGATATGTAGTCAAATCGAAGTATCGTGCCCACAAGAGTCAAGAATAATTTTTACTTCCATGATCGATGGTTGGCTGAGCCAATATACAACATTGTTGGTGCTACCCTTCCTATACTTGATGTTCAAAAGGAACTATTGTAGGATGTGGACCATTTATGATTGTGATTTTTCTGCAACTTCCCTTGTGAAAAAATATTTTAGTAAAAAACACATATGAAATATATCTTCAACATGTTTTGAACCAAATATTGTGGTTCATCATCAGGACCAAATGAGAGCATAAATAAAGGCATACGATTTAAATAGAAGTACAGAGGATCAACTAGTCGTTACAGTATAACAACTAGTTTGACTAAATTAATTAAGAACTTACATAACAAGAAATTTAAATTACTTATATTTATTAGTAGAGTAAAAATAAACAAATCGTCATAAATAGTTAAATTAATTAATTAATCGTTATAAATAGTTAAATTAAATTAATATATTTATATAATAGGAAAGTGTAGGGATCCAACACTTGCTAATACTCCAACCATCATCTATGTTCAGATTCACTGACCTTTTTTCAGATTCTAAGGCCTCCCTTAACTTATGATGATGAAAATGATCAATCCTAGCAGTGACTTTAGCTTCTTTAATGCAGATGTGATGGTTAGTATTCTCAACATGTTCTGCCAATGTAAAGGAGTGAGATCTACCATGTTTAAGCTCAGTTGCATGTTCGCAGATTCTTTGATTAATGGATCGACCAATTTCACCAATGTAAGGGGTTCCATAAGAGGAAGGAATGATGTAAACAGCTTTACCATCTTTAAGCTTTATTTGGTCCTTCACAGATCTTAAATAACTTTGAATAGTGTTAAGGGGATTGAAAGTAGAGGAAAAATTATGTTTTTAAAGGACACTAGAAAACTTATATGTGGCTCCTTGAACAAACGAGAGATGCACTCCAGAAACCCAATCTTCCCTTGTGTCTATAGGGATAAATGATCTATGTGGATGGTCATTTCCTTCCCCAAAATGTAATGCTTCCATTGTCAGAAAGCTTGCAAAATGGAATACATTTATTTTTCATCGGTGGGATACTTTCGGATTGTGTCTGAAAGTTTCTCACTTTGATATGTCGTTGGAAGGCCCTAGTGAGTAAGTACTACCCCAATAACATAGTCAGAGGCATATGTATCGATCTTCAATGGTTCCTGCAAATTGGATAATGTGAGAATTGGTGTAGAGAAGATGTGATTATTTAAGTCTGTGAATGACTTATGTTGATATTCAAACCGAAATAATTTTTCTTTCACTCCTCCCTTGGTGAGTTGACTCAAAGGCCAAGTGATATGAGAGAAACCCAACATGAACCTGCAGTAGAAATTGGCAAGACCTAAAAAGATGCAGAGCTCTATTAGAGTGGTTAAGGTTGGCCGATCCTGAATGACCTAGATCTTGAATGGGTCCTCATGTACTTGACAATGTAGAGGTACCCCCGCAGGTGAGGTGAATATGTCCTCGTACTCCTCCATTAGCTTTTCCATGTGTTGTTTCCGCCGTGACAACAAACTGGAGGTTGTGAGAAAAATCTTCTTCTTTCCCTGAGGGAAGATCATCAGGAAAACAAATTTCCTACTTTTGGAAATGAGCTTACTGCATCGTTTTTCACTAATAAAAGATATGGAATTAGGAAGTTCTAATTCTAGTATCCTATATAAATTATTTCCCGAAGTAACAATAAAAGTGGCAGGCCTTGACTCATACACAACATGTCGCTTCCACAAGTATGGTTGGGCTAATAGTACATCACAAACATCAGGAGGATAAATATCACATAATACCTCATTCGTGAAGGGATTGATGACATAGGGAAGGTGAAATTGATGGTTGACGTGGATATCCCATCATTGGTGAAGCCACCCAATGTTGTACGGTTCTGGATGTGTTGTGGTTGGTAGGCCCATTAACTTCACGACCTCTTCTAAAATTATATTATTTTGGCTCCTGCTGTCAACAATGAACATCAATGGGGAACCATTAGCCCACATTTAGGAATGGAAGAGGCACTCCCCCTCCTCTGGAACTCCGGTTTCCTCATTCTAGATCTTGGTGGTGGACACAGTGGTGTTGCGCTCAACATCGATAATTTTCTTCCCTTCGTCACACCACTTCTCGGGCTCTGAATCAATGTTGGAACATCTATCTGATTCAGAAGCCTTTAGCTCGGCCACTAGTGACTAATTTTCCTAACACTCACTTTTTTTATGAGTGGAGATCTTACATAACTCACACAACTTTTCCATGTCATTCATAGGCTTTCAAGCATTTTTCTTCTCTTGCTGCTTTGACAGGTTGTCCTAGGCCACACCGACATTGCTTTGTCCATTTTTCTACAATTTGGGGGGCCTTTTCCTTCCTTCTGATTCACAGATCCAAAGTCTCTCTTCTTCTGTTTTAATCTCTTCTCCATATTAACAACATGCCGGTATGTTGCACCAAGAGAGGAGATGGTGAGGAAATCCATTTCCTCCTGAATGTATATGTGCAAAAAACTATGGTACTTCAACATGAAATATTTCTCAGAATATTTGATACCCAACTTTGTGTGTAGGGTATGAAACAGATTCGTCAGTTCATGAACATCTTGACCCCTTTACTACTGCAAAATATTCCATTTTAAGTACTTGTCCTCATAGCTCCCCATGGGATAATACTGTTACTTTATGGAGTATCATATGTAATTCCAAGTAGTTTCAACTGAGAATAGGGAGGCTTTCCTATTGTCCTTTTTCTCACAGTACGTTTCCCAACAATCCTTGATATGGGGTGAATATTTGAAGAGTGCAAAAGTAATATTTTCCCGATGAAATAATCATGAACCGAGAAATATCATTCTAATAGATTCAACCATCTACGTATGATGTCTTCATCTAATGACCCTCAAATATGGGAATTTCAAAGTTTAGTTATACCTTAAAATTAGTGGCGACTCCATAGTGGTTGCTGCATAAAGATGTGTCGTTGATGGGTAGGCATTTAAGGATCTGTGCAAAGTTATCCATAATTGCATTCCTTTTTTTCTTGAGGGCCTCCACAAGAAATATTTTTATAGGATATTTTTGTCCCTCATCATTATTTTCTTCCCCCATGGGACCTCGTCGGGGTTTGCTAGGTTGATCTGGCAAAGGTTCAATTAGACTGAGCCCTAACTCCTTATACCCCGGCCTCGTTGGGGACATGAAAAGAAAGATTGAGAAAGAGCTGACCACTCCAATACCACTAATCCAAAATTATGAAGGAAAAAAATAAACTACAAAAATAAACATAAAAGGATAGATGAAGCAAGAACAAAATTTCGTTTCCTTAATCTCAAGTTCTAAAAAATGCTTACATATAGAATGGAAAACAAACTAGCTCAGACGACGGTATTGTCGGTCAGCTTAATTGTCGGATTAAACCTCTCAATATTAATTATCAATCTGGGAGTCGTAAACATGATTTGTACTGTGTCTTGGCTCAAATTAATGGTCAGAGTATAAATATTCCTTTGTAATGATAAACAAGGTACTGGAATGAAACACACATTTGCCGGCAAATAAAAAATCTTGAAAAGGAGATCTACTTAACCAATTTAATTCACTACAAAATCCATACTGCAATCAAAGTATAAGGAAATTCAAGGCAATCCTCAATCATTCTCGCTCTTCTATGATATCTTGAAAACCATAATCTATTTGTTCCTTTCATCAATTTGAAACTAACACTTGAAACTAAGCTTGAGATAACTAAAAGAACACACATATTATCCTAATAATAACTTCAAACCTTAAACTAACTACTCTTGATAACAAATTCAAGATTCCAAATTAACTATTTCTAAAAGAAAACCACCTTGCTTCATATAAAAATAAAACTTAAAATATCCTATTAAAATCGCATTACAAATAATCTATGATAACCTTTCAATTCAAAGATTTTAATCTAGATGAAATAAAAAAATCTTACTCTTCAAAATCATCTAACTCAACAATGAAAACTAAATCAAAATCATGTAACTCAATAATGAAAAATAAATCCCTGCTACATACACAATCAAATCCTGACTTACACTTGCTCTTATAAAGGAATTATTATACTATGAAAACAAGAAAGAATCTAATTAAAAAGAGATCTAAAACAACAAAAATTCTAATTAAAAGAGATCTAATTATTGAATGAAGTCTCTGGGATGCATAAATAAATCAAATTAAATCCTTCAAACGTTGGAAAGAAACCAATTAATGAAAACCATACTAAAACTCAAAGCATTAAAATCTATTCTCATTCCATATTCAAATTCGAAGTATTAAAATCTATTCTAATTCCATATTCAAATTCGGAAATCAGTGTATTCCTATGCTCCCATTACATTAAATTTAACGAGAGGAATAGACTGTAGCGTTGTTTTATAACTCAAACACATATTATTTAATGAGTAATAATTTTTTAGTCCATTAATTGGCACGATGCTATGATGACTGAAATTCTTTGGAGTTGAATAGTACCTACCACAAACTCACACAGAAATAGAAAACTTTAAAATCACACACATCTAGTTAGACAATGTTATTGATCAAGCTTAGCTCCAGAGGTGGTGGGCCCTCCTACGCCTTGAGTAAGCCTGCTTACTGCAACCGAGGAAAGGTTTAGAACATCAAATACATAATTCAAAATGGATCATGGAAACAATGCTACTTCTCACAACATGAAGGTGATTTATACAAATATTTAAAATGGCATTGAGAAATGGATTAGACATATCAGGCACAACGATTCTGGTTTACACAAAAATTCCTCTCTCTATATTAGATTTCTCTGCAACTTGATACCAATTCTACATCTCAGAAATTCTACTTCACATTTGAGAAATTCCCTCTGTCTAATTGATGGACTAACTCCCCCCTTCATTTCATCATGACAACTTATATATATACTAGATTTACAAACTGCGGCTTCAACCAGCGAATTAAAATATAGAAGATTATTAGTTTTAACAATTTTCTAGAACAAGAGGTAGTTTCAAAACAGAATGTCAAATTAGGAAATCACTCCTCTTTTCGTGTGATGTTGTTGTTGCTGGAAGGTGTAATATTGAGTTCTAGAGGAAATTTGAGCATTTTTCCTTTTCTAAGCAACACCTGAACTTATCTGGTGTATGTGTGAACATGGTATGCGTATTGTTGCATAACAGAAAATACCACCATCTCCAAGGAGATCAGCACATTTTGCAAAGCCTCTTGAATGGGTTCCACGTCAAGCTAGAAATGGTGGGAGTGGATAATACCAACAGAGGCCAATATGTCAATTACAACTCCCTTCAAATCGTCAAGGAAAAAGTATTGATCTGTGTTCAATAGAGCTTGGAGCTTAGCAGTGGTCATGTATGAGGTCCATGACTCGGCATCCATAATATTTGTGGATAAAATTCACGCAATAATAACTTCTACTAAAATAAATCCATTCTATTTCTGAACGAAGAGGCGTATTGAAAATTTCTTCTTTAGGAACCAACTAGCATAATCACAAATGTCACCTAGAGGGATATAGTCCAGCGCGATTTCTAGTACTAGTGTCTATGGTAGAAATTTCTACAAATAAATATTTCCAGATTGATTTGCAGGTTGTGTTGGAGGTTGTTTGTCTCAATAATAAGGATTAGATTATTTGCAGAAAATCCAGGACTCGTGGAACTCATGTGAATAATGCGACTATGGCTAATTGCGAATGGAAGAGAAATTACAGGCCTAATTCCTTGTAGCCACTTCAAATAACATCGAGTAAGAAACTGTAGCAGGAAAATCCAGCTACAATATCTTATGAAAATATCTCCAATAACAACCACGAGCAACTTACTCTATGCTTCGACAAACCCGAGCCGTTGCATGGAACAATGCAGTTGCCATAAGAAATTAATGAAATACAACCTACCAACTTTAGGTCCAAGTCCAAAAGATGAGGCCAATCAAAATATGTGGCCACTTCAAAACTAAGTGTAAATATGTAGTCGATAAAGCTTTTTTTACTAATGCGTAGAGGCTTCCTGGCATATAAAGACCATATTCTTCCTCTTTGACTTTTCACCAATAAATTTATCCTAAGACAGTTGCGTTAAGAAGCTACACTCTTAAAGGCAACAATGCCCTTGGCTTGTGATTTCAATGTCGACTGAAGTAGTTGAACAAACCTCTATTTGATCAAAGTGAATTCCATCATCAATGAGCACTATAGAAATATTGACAACACCAAAGCACTTTAAGAAAATATACTCTGAGCCCAAGGAGTTGTGGCATGCCTCAATACCCTCTACAATAGGAGAAGGTGTCCCTTCATAATATAGAAAGAGTATAATACACTTTCCTTTTTTTGATGCTAGAAATCTTATCAAACATTCTTAAATCTGAAGGATGATCCACAGTCCATGAACCATAAGCTCAGTTTTGCGAAGGATAGAGAATATCCCAGCACCATTCGTATCAAAAAAGGTTTCATGAATTCATTCTTAAAATATAATTTAAAGACCAAACCAGCCGGATATGGTTATAGGCACGTTGCTATACGTATGTCGATCATGATGCTGATAATTCATCGATGGTAGAGATTTCAAAAGCATAGATCTTTATGATGGCATTTGTTGCATAACCCATGACCACATCATCTGTCCAATTGAAGGTCTTGACAAGCTTTGCAGTGTGCAACATTCCTAAATCCGTACTAAAATATGGTGTTGCTACTATGCATGAACCTATACTCAAATGTATTTCAAGAAGCATTCCAACATTGCTAGTGCTCGACTTATTCTCCTACCATTATGAAAACCTATTATTAATGATATTATTACACAAAATACTTATTCAATTTGATTAATAAAAATAATTTGTAATTTAATTCTAAATTCCTCTAATCATCAACTTAATAAGATAAAATGGATTAAAACACTAGGTACAATCACAAAACTATCTGATAAAAATCGTAAAAACATGGACAAAAAATGCAACTCAACATCCCCCCCATGCTCAACTTCTTGCACGTCCTCATGCAAGAAAAAAATATAAGACAATGAAATAAGGCAGGGAAAATGTCGGCAATGATTTTAGCAAGTAAGGATGAATATTCCTGATGTATTGGAATGCCTTCATTAGCCTGCAACATAAATATTACAATGCCAACCAAAACCATGTTACAGTTTTAATGAAAGTATCAATTTCAGGAATGTAACAGGATCAGGTACAATAAATAGAAATTATAGAAAAAGAGTATGGCACATGCCTATTACCTTGTCCCAAATGAATGCCATATTTTTTTTTATGCCCAAAGTCTTATGATAAGAATAAAATTTCATTGAAGAGGTGCAATTTAAAAAAAATACTAACACAATATTCCTGCTCCTACTATAATAATCTTGTACCTAGGTCATGCAGCACATATTTAGAGGAAACTACAATCAATACGCATTGTCGGCAACCAACACCTTATGAGTAGTCATAATTGAATAATTCATCACTTTGAATACCATGAAGCTTAAAGTGAGTTATGATACCAATCAACAACCTAAACAGTCTAAATTACGTTGTCATCTGGATTCAAAACTAATTTTCCTTTTAATCTAGTACAAATAATAACATTCCCTAAGAGTACCACATCTTTAAGGATTCTTGATTTCTGAAAGATATAACTCAAAGCATCATGTTCAAATTTTCTTAAAACCATTGTCCAAGAAAAATGATGATTCTTATGGAAAGAGAAGGATAACCAAGAAAATCATAGTATGCAGTTAACTTAAATACCATAGACATGGCCCCGCTTCGTGTCGGTCTCCATTACCCTGGTAGGGATGTCTTTTAACCTAGTGAAATTTCAGTATCCCACTTACTAGAGATAGATTGAGAGTTAGCTTATTTTCCTCTTTAGATGAAGGCCACTGTCATCGCTTGGTAACCAGCTGATGGTAGTGCCACTCACAAGAAGTAACATGGCTTAATAGGTCAGCTCATGATGAGACCTCCTATCTTCTATATTTTTTCTGCAATCCATTACTCTTGCTTGGTGACTAGGAGTAGTAATTTCATGCATGTTAGGTCTCATGATCGTGGTAGGTTGGCTCATCACGAGACCTCCTATCCTTCCCTAAATATTTGTAACATTTGATTATGATTAACCTTAAAGGTTACTTAATAAGTGGGGAGACAGAGCTACTCCTTAAGAGTATAGGATGGCGTGAAAAGTTTTTAATGAATAATCGTTGCTGGCTAATTCCTCTACCCTGAAGACTTGTTAGAGATATCCTAGACAATGACTAAAATATTCTTTGAGTTAAGAATGCTAGTGTTATCCTGAATAACTCATTATGATATTTACAAGAGTGGTCCACCATAGGGGTTTTCCAATAGTACCTTCTAAGGGAAACTGAAAATATATATCCGAGACAACAAATTATTAGAGTGATTAATCATGGTTACTTTTTGCAAAATCATGAGGCATTAGAGTGAATTTTACTCAACAAGATCTATCACAATGTGTGTGTTAACAACTAATGTGGATCACAAGTAATTTTAGCAGGCATGATTTGAAATTAAAAACCCTAATAGCATTGTAACTACTTTCTTAATTTATTCTCCTACCTTATTTTACCCTAAGAGGCGAACGACACCCGTTTAAGTATAGGAGTACTTCCAATGAAGCCATGTACATAACAAAATGCTGATTATACTCACACTTAGTTTTAAATAATAGACTTCAAGACATACGAAATCATGAGAAACTAGTTGCTTTAATTGATATGGTATCAAGAGTTTCCTAATGTTGAGGAAATATGATGGCTTGATGACTGCTCGAAACCAAGATTCAATGGAATCCACATATTTATGATTTTCCAACTGATGCAAATCTTCCACAGTTTGATATTCATTGTCCTAGAGGCACAAAGAATCTGGTGAAAGAGAAAACATAATTCCCTCACATTCGAGCTCAAATACCTACTTTTCAAATAGACAAGAATGGTTGACAGAGATTCTAGGGCTTTGAGTTTCAACAAAAAATTTAGAATAAGTTCCAATGAAATATTTCTTCTCTAGCAGTTTCTGAATTAAACCTTCCCGAGGTGAATGTTCTACAGTAATGGGGGAGGTTTCCAGATTCATTCCCTTTTCCAACATGGAAGGTGTGAGATTTTTTTCAATAGGGGAATCAACGTAAAGAATAGGTGGTTCAAAATATTGTGCAACCTGATGATTTAGATTAGGATTTAGGATGTGGTTTGGGCTAGGGTTTTGGTTAATGCTTAGACTAAGATTTGGATTTGGATTAGGATTAGGCTTTGGAGTAGGGTTAGGTCTAGGTTGTAGGTTAAGGTTTGGGTTTGAATGAGGGCTAGGTTTAGGTCTAGGGTGTGGATTAGGGTATGGAATAGGGTTAGGGTATGGATTAGGATTTGGATTAGGACTAGGGTATGGATTAGGGTATGGATTAGGGCTAGTGTATGGATTAGGGTTACGGTATGGCTGCACATACACCTGGGACCATGGAGGAGGATAACTTAATGGTGAATTGGAAAGAAATTGTAGTTGTTGTGGGTGATCATATGATTGAATTTGCATGGGAAATTTCCCTAGAGATAAGGATCCAAATGATTCTTGAGGCCATTGAGATATTTGGCTTGAGGATGAGGGCCAAGGCAAGGGCCACTGTGGCCACGAAGTAGGATATTCAATTGGAGGAGGATTAAAGGTTTTCCATGAAGTTGCAGGATAAACATGTTGAGGAACATGCATAGGAAAATAAGCATTATTCCAAGTATCAAATGGTGTTGGGTTTTCAGTTATACCTCATGATTGATTTGATTCCTTACTTCATTCGTTGAGTGCCTTTCGTAATCGTGGCAATGATGGGCAATGTTCAGTTGCATGAACATCCTCGCAAATGTTTCAAACTTCCAGACCATTAAGTGGACACTTTCCAAGGCAGTGTTTCTTTCAAAAGTTGGCGCAAAGGAGAAGCAGTGGTTCTTCATCCTTCTATTTTTCCTACAAGTCATCCAATTTTGAAATCAAAGATTTAAATATATTAAATTTATTTTCAAGCAATGTATTAAATTTTGCACTTGTGAATTCTTCATCAGATGACTTGTTTGTCTCTGTAGCAGAATGAAAACTCCTCATTGAATGATTCCTAAAAATACCATTTTCTTGTTTTCAACAAGCCTATTGGTACATTCTGCCATCACATGGATTAGTATAGAAGGGTTCTTCTAGTAACCCAAAAATGATATAACGTTGGAATCTGAATATGGATTGAAAATTTATCAGCTAAAATAAAACTCACCACACTTGCATGAAAGGAAAATGATGAATTAAAGTACTATTTAGTCTATGAAAAGCAAAGGAATTTGGAAATTAAATGTTTAAAGCCTGCCTCTACTTCTACACATAAGCAAGATAACGAAATAAAAGTTCAAGGGATAAGCAAGATGGCTAGATTTTGGAGCAAGGCAACAAGAGTGGATGTGGGGCTCTTCACTCACGTCTTACTGTACACTCTGCACCCTCTAACGTCCTACAATACTGTTGAAACTTTGGAAGAAATTTTTTACCTAAGCCAAAATGAAACTCCTCAGCAATAATGCCAAAATGTTAGGCAGCTTAGTTGTTGGATTAAACCTTTCAATATTAATTATCAATCTGGGAGTTGTAAATGTGATTTGTACTGGATCTTGGCTCAGCTTAATGATCAAAGTATAAATATTCGTTTCTAATGATAAACAAGGTACTAGAATGAAACACACATTTGCTGGGATATATACAATATTGAATAGGAGATCTACTTAACCAATTTCGTTCACTGCAAATTCCATACTGCAATCAAACTATAAGGAAATTCAAATAAATCCTCAATCATTCTCACTCTGCTATGATATATTAAAAACCCTGATCTATTTATTGCTTTCATCAATTTGAAACTAACACTTGAAACTAAGCTTGATATAACTAAAAGAACACACATATTATCCTAATAATAACTTCAAACCTTAAACTAACTACTCTTGATAGAAAATTCAAGATTCCAAATTAACTATTTCTAAAATAAAACTACTTTGCTTCATATAAAAATAAAACTAAAAATATCCTATTAAAAATCACATTACAAATAATCTATGATAACCTTTCAATTCAAAGATTTTGATCTAGTGAAATAAAACAAGCTTACTCTTCAAAATCATGTAACTCAACAATCAAAACTAAATCAAAATCATGTAACTCAATAATCAAAACTAAATGACCGCTACATACACGATCAAATCCACACTCACAGAGGCTCTTATAAAGGAATTATTATACTATGAAAACAAGAAAGAATCTAATTAAAAAGAGATCTAAAACAAGACAAATTCTAATTAAAATAGATCTAATTATTGAGTGAAGTCCCTGGGATGCATAAACAAATCAAACTAAATCTTGCAAACATTGGAAAGAAACTAATTAATGCAAACCATACTAAAACTCAAAGCATTAAAATTTATTCTCATTCCATATTCAAATTCAAAGTATTAAAATATGTTCTATTTCCATATTCAAATTCAGAAATCAGTGTATTCCTATGCTCCCATTACATTCAATTTAACAAGAGGAATAGAGCGTAACGTTGTTTTATAACTCGAAACAGATTATGTAATGAGTAATAATTTTTTATTCCATTAATTTGAAAGATGCTATGATGATTGAAATGCTTTGGAGTTGAAGATTACCTACCACAAACTCACACAGGAACATAATACTTTAAAATCACACACATCTAATTAGCCAATGTTATTGATCAAGCTTAGCTCCAGAGGTGCTGGGCCCTCCCACGCCTGGAGTAAGCCTGCTTCTTGCAACCGAGGAAAGGCTTGAAACATAAAATACATAATTCAAAATGGACCATGGAAACAATGCTACTACTCACAACATGAAGATGATTTATACAAATATTTAAAATAACATTGAGAAATCGATTAACCAAATAAGGCACGGCGATTCTAGTTTACACACAACAATTCCTCTCTCTTTATTACATTTCTCTGCAACTCAATATGAGTTCTACATCTCAGAAATTTGAATTCACATTTGAGAAATTACCTCTGTCTAATTCATGGACTAACGCCCCCCTTGGTTTGATCACGGAAAATTCTATATATACTGGATTTAAAAATTGGGGCTTCAACCCGCCAATCAAAATATAGAAGATTATTGGTTTTAACAGTTTTCCAGAATAAGAATTAGTTTGAAAACATAATGTCGAATTAGGAAATCGCTCCTCTTTTTGTGGGATGTTGTTGTTGCTGGAAGGTGCAATCTTGGGTTCTGGAGAAATTTGAACTTTGTTCCTTTTCTAAGAAACTCCTGAACTTCTCCGGTGTATGCGTGAACATGGTATGTGTATTGTTGTATAACAGAAAATACCACCATCTCCAAGTAGATCCATGCATTTTGCAAAGCCTCTGGAATGGGTTCCACGTCAAGCCAAAAATGGTGGGAGTGGATAATACTGGCAGAGGCCAGTATGTCAAGTACAACTCCCTTCAAATCGTCAAGGAAAAAATATTGATCTGTGTTCAAGAGAGCTTCGAGCTTAGCAACGGTCATGTGTGAGGTCCATGACTCGACATCCATAATAATTGCAGATAAAATTCAAGCAATAATAAATTCTGCTAAAATAAATCCCTTGTATATCTTCATAGAGAGGCGTATTGAAAATTTATTCTTCAGGAACCAGATAACACAATCACAAATGTCCCATAGAGGGATATAGTCCAGTGTGATTTCCAGTACTAGTGTCTATGGAAGAAATGTCTGCAAATAAAGATTACAGGATTTATTTTTAGGTTGTGTTGGAGGTGGTTTGTCTCAACAATAGGGTTTAGATCATTTGTAGAAAATATAGGACTCGTGGAACTCACGTGCACACTGTTGCTATGGCCAATTGCGAATGGAAGAGCAATTACAGGCTTTATTCCTTGTAGCCACTTCACATAACATCGAGTAAGAAACTGTAGCAGGCAACTCCAGCTGCAATATCTTATGAAAATATCCCCAATCACGACCACGAGAAACTTACTCTATGCTTTGACAAACTCAAGTCGTTGCATGGAACAACACAATTGCCATAAGAAATTAACAAAATATAACCTACCAGCTTCGGGTTGAGGTCCAAAAGATGTGGCTAATCAAAATATGTGGCCACTTATAAACTTAGCATAAATATGTAATCGATAAATCTTTTGTTAAGAGTGCACAGAGGCTTCTTGTCTTATAAATACCATCTTCTGCCTCTTTGACTTTTCACCAATAGATTTATCCTAAGACTATTGCGTTAAGTAGCTACACTCTTAAACACAACAACACCCTTGGCTTGTGATTTCAATGTCGACTGAAATATTTGAGCAAACCTCTATTTCATCAAAGTGAATTCCATCATCAATGAGCACTATAGAAATATTGACAGCACCAAAGCACCTTACGAAAATATACTCTAAGCCCAAGGAGTTGCGGCATGCTTCAACACCCTCTACAATAGGAGAAAGTGTCCCATCATAATCTAGAAAGACTACAATACACTTCCCTTTTGTTGATATTAGAAATATTATCAAACTTTCTTAAAGCTGAAGGACGATCCACCGTCCATGAACCATAAGCTCAGTTTTACGAAGGATAGAGAATATGCCAACACCATTTGTATCAAAAAAGGTTTCATGAATTCATTCTTAAACTATAATTTAAAGACCAAACCATCCGGATATGGTTCCTAGGCATGTTTCTGTAGGTATGTTGATCATGATGCTGATAATTCATCGATGGCAAAGATTTCAAAAGCATAGATCTTTATGATGGCATTTATTGCATAGCCCATGACCACATCATATGTCCAATTGAAGGTTTTGACAAGCTTTGCAGTGTGCAGCGTTCCTGAATCCGTAATCAAATATGGTGTTTCTTCTGTGCATGAACCTGTATTCAAATTTATTTCAAGAAGCATTCTAGCATTGCCAGTGCTCGACTTATTCTCTTTCCATCATGAAAACCTATTATTAACGATATTATTACACAAAATACTTATTCAATTTGATTAATAAAAATAATTTATAATTTAATTCTAAATGCCTATAATCACCAACTTAATATGATAAAATGGATTAAAACACTAGGTACAATAAAAAAATTATCTGATAAAAATCATAAAAACATGGACAAAAATGCAACTCAACAGGTATCTTATCTTTGAGAAGAGATGTGGTAGTTGTTTTCCCTCTGCCATATTTCTAAAGTTGAGGAAGAAATCCCAACAACTGTAACCACATACGAATATTTTAGCTTGGTATCTAGCCCTACCAAACTGGAGAGGGCTCTCTCCACAAGGTCACAACCAAGAGGGTTAGATAAATTAGGGTTTTAGTCTAGGTATGAATTTAGGGGTTTTATTTGATTTGATTGGGTTGCTGGATGAGGATATTAGGTCAAAGAGGCTAGGTCAGGGGAAAAAGGATTAGGGTTGTAGAGATTCAATGGGGCAAGGTAGGTAGAAAGTATAGCACATTATGGTTCTTGGGATGGAATGATTCAGATAGGTGAGGAGCTAGGAAGAGCATGAAATATGAATTCTTCCTAAACTCAAAGAAAGATAAAAAAAACTATGAAAAATTTCCCAAAATAGAGCATGTGCGATGAATTCTATTTCTCTAACTTGAAAGTGATCATACAATAGACATGAGATGGAAAATGGACAAACAATACATTCACACAAATGAAACAAGAGAATAAAAAATGCTATATAAGCATACCAGATGTATCCCAAAGAAATAGCTACAACACTTTTATGAAGCTCCTACCAAAATGATTACAATAGAGTCTCTGATCAATATGCTAACATACAATTGATTCCAACTAGTGAATTGACTGAAACATTACATGATATAGGCCTCAAAAAAACACCTCCCAACCTCAAGGTTGAATCCCTAAATTGAGGAGATTATCCACAATAATATGAACTATTACCTATAGCATAGGGTGGCCAAACTGACTCATCCTTCACTTTTTTCAAACGGATTCATTATACCTCATCATGAGTTTTCATATAATGTATTTACACTAGGTAATAGTAAAAAAATGAAAATTACATTTACTTCCATCAATTACATAAGTCAAATCATCAATTCCCAAGATAAAAGTCAAAATTGCAGTGAAAATTGAAAAATATCAAAAATTTGTCAAGGGCGTCATTTTTTGTGCCAGGGGCGCTCTCACAGTGCCAGGGGCGACCAATGTTGCAGGCCACTTTTCGAGGCTCAGGATGGCTTGTTGGAAATTTGTCCGCTTTCTAGATATGTCTTTAGTTTGTAAAATGGAGTTGATTTTCCTTGTCAAAAAGTGATTCTCCAATAGTTGGTCAGGGGTACAACGTACAGGCAAAAAGGGAGGAAAAACATTGATTTTTTGTGTGTTTTTTCACCTTTTCATCTGCCATTTGTCTAAAACAAGTCTAGAAAAGATGCGAAATTGGATGTATTCATCATTTTACATCTTACAGTGGTCTTAATTTGGACAACAAGTGCCTCAAACAAGAGCACAACGCCTAGGGTGATGCACCCTTGATAGTCCAGCTGTCACAAGTCTATCTAGGATTCTTGAAAACCACAAAAAATTCAAAAATTGACCCAAATTGTTTTTCAAAATTTTCTAATTGGTTGTTGATGATGTGGTTAGGTATGGAGTGATGCTTCAGCTAGTATTTCAAGCCTTCTTTTCTCTTCTTGCATGGTTAGAGCTTCAATTTTTTCATTGGCTCTCTTAAGCTTGGACTTGGAAGTTTGGTTTCTCTTGCAATAGTGTTTTGGAATCTTCCTTTTTATGTCATTCCTTGCTGTCTATCTTCCTCATCCAATCTATATTCCTCCCTTTTCCTATCCTCCTCATGCATGTAGTCTTTTGTTTTATTCCATTGTGTCTAGGTGTAAGAGGTCCAAGGAGATGAATTGCGAGTGAAATCTAAGTTTAGGGAGTGGGGAATGGGATGGAAAAAAATAGGGAGATGAGGGAAGGGATTATCAAATTGAGGGAGGTGACAGGGAGTGGAAATATTGTGGGATTTTGGAATAGGAAATTTATTACATGTATGGGGATTTGGGAGCCTATGAATTAATTTACCTAGGTCTTAGGGTTTAGGAGATAAAGGGATTTGGGGAAAGGGAATGGGAGTGTAAGGGTATGGATAGGGTTTTTAGATATGTAGGAATGATAGTGGAAGTATTAGGAAGTTGTTTTTGAAAATTAGGAATGGAAATAGGGATTTTAGCAAGGAAGACACCGAATTTTTATAGAAGATTCAAACACAAATAGTATTGGCCTTGAAGAATGATAAGAGGATGTACTTGAGTGTTACTTACTTGCTAGAGGATGAAGAGAATAAATTATAAATTCTTTAGAGTAATGGCACTTTTTTTGGAACTTTGTGAGAAATTTTGGGCAGGTGCGTAGTGGAAAACATAGGTGCTCCCTCTCTTTTCCAGGCATGTAGCATAATACGCAGGGGCGTAATGTAATACACAGGGGCACAACATAATACACAGGGGCTCCCTCCTTCTAGGAGTGCAATGCCAGATTAAAACCAAACTTTGGGTGCATTCTTGGAGTCCAAATAGATCTCAAGATATCTCTCTAGAAATATCTATCTCTTGGCCACACAATGGACCTATCAAGCACTAAAAATGATCAAGTATAGCCCCTTAAAATAAATTCTCCCAAGACTGCTAAAGAAGTGCAGAATGAGGGTTACAAAATAACGTATGCTCTTGCAGGTTACTTTTGGAGGGATTCGTCACCTTCAAATTGAGATCATGATAGCTCATTGGAAATATCTCTCTATAAAGTTATCAATTTACTTAACAATTAAGTCATTTGGACACTCCACAAAGGACATAACTTGATTTTCCTAGGGTCACTCCAGAAGTGAAACAACAATCCTGTGGCACCTATATTTTTGACATTTATCCCAAAACCATGACAACTGTGTAAAAAATGGAGTTTTTTCTTCCTTGGCTTAGGATGGAAAAAAACTCTTTAATTTTTGTACAATTCATCACCATTGGGTCAGAATCATAGTTTGAAAAAAAATTAGCCCTATGCGTGGCAAATGATTTGTCCCTTGGAATGACTTCTTGAAAAATGATGAATACATTATGTTTATGAGTTGGAATGGCCTCATAATTACTGAAATTACCTCCCATATTCCTCCTCTGCTCAATTGTCTCTAATTCCATAGAAAAACCTTGCTTAGTAGGAGAGGAAATTTAGGGTCTGGTGCTTGTGGAAAATGATGATTTTGAGCGATTAGAGTGATGCGAAGTTTTTGGAATATTGATGACTTTTGGAACTTTGACTAATTTTGCTGATGGAACCTGGAATTTTTGAAGAAACATTATAAAATGATGATTTAGGCACCCTTGGGAAATGAAAACTCCCTTTGGCATTCACTTAATCTTTTGAATCTTTACCCTTTCACTTGACTATTTCTTTTCACAAAGTGATATTTTGATGATATTTGAGAACTCTTTGAATTTCAATGTTTGCTACTTTAAAACCTTTGGAACACTGAGTTAGAAGCTTGGGATGGTGAAATTTTACATTTTGAAAGACATAAAATTACATCTGAAAACCAAAATTACATGATGAAATAAGAAATTTTCTTTGTAGATCATCTTCATATGGTCAAGAGAAGTTATTTTATCACCCTTTACTTGTTGATCTTATGCAATGGAAGTGAATTTTTATTGGACCTCAAAAACGCTAGTGACCTAGTGAGACCTTGAAAAATCTTAAAGGACCTAATGAGCCCTTGAAAGATAGAGCATCAATATGACATGACTCATATCATAACATGATGAGACTGACTTTGCGAATGATGTACAATCGACAAGGTATGAAACTATGCCGCCAAGTAATCGAATTTCAGGAAGAGTGATGTTTTTTGAGATAAGGCTACCATGAGTGAGTAAATTTTTACATGACCTATTGGAATGATAAAAAATTTCTTAGTGGGACTCCTAAAATGATATGAAAAGAGGATTTTGATCACTGATGGCAAGATGAAAATAATGACACTTAAAAAATCTACATGCCTCTGAAATATGTTACAATGAGGCTCAAGGGACTTTTTATTATTCAACAACATGGGAAACCCCTAAGAATCCTAAAACCTAAACCTAGGAGATAAAGTTTCAAAACTATGGGCCCCGTTTGGGTATATTGGCACATCAACTTCCCGGGGAAGTGACTTTGGCATATGATATTCATTTGAGGTGCCCAATACCTCGTTAGAAATATCTATCTAAGGAATACAACTTTTGAGTGACTAACATTAGGGGAATACCTACTAATGTTGGTCCCGGTTCTCCCAAAAAACATCGTTTAGGGCCTCAAAATGGCTCGAGAAGTTCTAAACCTGAAAAACTGACAAATATAGTAAACTATTCTACGGTTAAGGAAACCAAAAAACTGAGAGAAACAATGGTGGGTGTCCTAGTGGAAAATGCAGGTGGCAACCAATATCCACCTAAATCAGTAGTGAACTTGATTAGTTGTCAATATATGAGAAAACATGCAATATTCTGCACCTATTAGGGTGGTAATATTATTTCTTGCAATTGCAAGGATTTGAAAACAAAGTATCCCTAAAATTTACAATGAATATGAGAAATGGAGTAACAATGGTAAAGGGTTGAAAAATACAGGTAGTTGGAGAATATTTGGTATAAGAAAAAAACCTATCCATAAAAGGAGAGAAATGATTCAAAATACATACTCTGCTAAAGAACACAACAACCCTATATGCAAACCCTGGACATGAGCTAATTAGAAATGGAAAATGGTCCAATCATACCTCATTTCCAGAACCATGCAATGAATTTGAATGTGTATTCCAATTGGAAATTAGTTGCAATGGTAAGTATGATGTAGTACGAGGACGACATTTGAAGCTAATGGAAACATTGAGGTGAAAGGTAATCCGAAACCTACCTTATTTTCTGAATTCAATATTGCATGAAATTGCTTTGAGACTCAAAATTTCCAAGGATCAAGCCTTAGAGGTGAGTGACGATGGGCTTATAAAACTGATAATTGTCATAAGTTCTAATCTATCACAATGAAATTAGGAAGATTTCTTAGGAAATCTCCATGCTCCACCAAATACCGAAGCACCCATTGTAAACTTTTGAAACATTATACCTAGTAACGAGAAGATAGAAAATAATGCGGAGGCCAAAAAAAATGAAATATTTTTGGTAGAATGTACCTCACATGGAAAAGAAAAAACCTCAACCCCCCAACAATTAACAAGGATAGGGAAAAAAATGGCTTTCTTCTTGGCCTCCCTAGCTAGAAAAAGGAGAAGATAGGCTAGGATGGCTAAATCCCAAATTTCTATAGATTCCTATGAAAAACTGCTAGAGGTAAGTGAACTTCAAGGATTTATTGATACATAGGAGACCCATCAAGAGGATTAACCTCAAGAAGACTAAATTGAGGTAGCTCACGTTTTGGAAGGAATAGAAACCTTTCTGAATTCTATGAATTTCAAAGAAACTATAGAATTCCCAGAAAACCCTTCTAAACAAAATAAAGTGCCTAATTTCCCTCGTAATTCCAAAGCTACCATCATTTTAGAACCCTCAGGAGAACCTGAGAATACTTTTCTTCGAGAAAGTTTGTAGATTTTATTGCAACTATCTTGGAACACACCGCCCCTAAGGAAGTAGCTTTATGATATTCTTCAGTGAACATTGGAGAATAAGTTAATAATGAATTTATAATTTAACCCCAGGTTTATATAGAACTTGTAGAACCTATAATCAATTCTACATTCGAATCCACCAAGGAAATGATGTTTGAAAATCTTGAGGTCGTAGTTGTCGTTTCCCTTTATTCTTCTCTAGTCACTATGGTAAAACCTTTTACATAGAAGACAAGGGACTAAAGTATAAAGGGAAAAGTAAGACCAGGAAAGAAAACAATCTATTGAGAAAGGAGAATAGGAAGCTACAAAGGAAGATATGGAAATTGAAGAAATGGTTTCGGGATATTAAGACCCAAAATCATCATGGGAAGAGAAATGATAAGAATAAGAAATTATGGGAAAATGAAATGCAATCTGAATTTGAAATTTTTTTTGTTTCATTTACCATGGGAACTCAAACTAAACCAGACACATTAAATAATAATTTTTTGACTACTGAAGCAAGGATCCATATGGATTTGGCAACCTGCATTGCAAGTAGTGCACAATACAACATGTTCCTCCATATACTCCTTCAATTGTGGAATCCACTCTTGAGATTTTTTATAAAAATATAGAGGAACAACGAGAAATTATAGCACAATATCAGAGAGAGGTATTACCTAAACGATAACATCATGAGATGCTTAAAAAATATTAGGCATTGATAGTTATAAAAGATGAAACTTATGCCGAGCTGAGAGCAACAAAGAGGAACATTCAGTCCCTGAAAGGTCAGCTTCGAAAGGCCATGGAACAAATGAAATAATTATGTTCCATATATTCTGATACTATGTCGTCCAAATCCCTAGCCATAAATTATGCTTTGTTTAAGTTAGAACGATATTTATTACTGAAATTCAATGCCATTTGGTCAGGAAACCATATTAATTTAGAAATTCTTGATATTTTTTTAATAAGTATGATAATACAAAGTAATTTTTATGTGAACTATATGTCATTCACAATTTCTTCTTGGAAGAACGGGTAGATGAAAAAGTTGTTCCCTTTATAGGTGATGTATGGTTTCAAGATTTTATATCAATTTTTAGAAATCGGATAAAATGGGCTAAGGCCTGTAATGTATTTCAAAAAATAGAGCTTGACCTTGACCTATGGTTTAGACAAAAGCCACAAAATCCCGTAGGTACACTTGTTGATCATAAGCGGTTTGTGGAACAATCTAGTGTTGTTGATGCTTTTGAACCCATTCATAATGGTATTATGTAGTCAGGATTGGAGTAGCTGGGA